>MU375955.1:0-255626 GCA_022495235.1 Xylaria curta
TGGGGGGTCTGGTGTTAATTTCTCAAGCTTCACTTTCCCTCACACTTAATTGTCCCTGCCAATACGTGTTCGGGAAAGGTAAAGCTTTCCAATAATATGCAAGTCTATCAGTATGCTTAATAGAAACAGCCAATAAGACAGCTGCAATTTCCAAGCATTTATCGTTGTTCTCATGTATCAATCATATCGCGGATATCAAGTAATATACTGATACTAATATTATGTCTCTTTATAGCTGGAATAATAAGGTTCATAGCATAGAACCATGAAAGGGCTAAGTGTTTTGCTGCTATCATATAAAAATGAAGAATTGCATCTGAGCCGTAACAAGTGACAAAGGAATGTTGCAATAATCTGCCTAGGCGTTAAGGAGGCGATACAGTCTAAGTCCCCCCTTCCAGCCCAGGCAGCGATCCAGACTTAAGTAAACGAAGGATTCACTCTTGCTTACCTAGCCCAGCCTATCCAAGTCCGTATTATCATTACCGTATTTTTATAGGATATAAAGATCGAGCAAACAGAATAATAGCAAACACGATAACGAGAATAGTAGATTGTTTCCTCGAAGTTCTTTATTATAACTCGTCTCATTTCATATCGTTCACAGGAAATTTGCTATCCTTTACAGACGAACTTGTCGACATGTAATGCTGTAAACATTGTAGAATGAATCTTGCATACAAATGTTGAAGTGTTGGTATAGAAGCCTCCAAGACTGGAGGTTGTGGTATCCGAAACTGGAGTCCCCTATATTACCACGTTGCAATATGCCATCATCTGATTTCTAGTACATGTCCTACTATAAAACACGTAAGATCGCTTGCAATTCTCTTTCTAGCGGGACTTATAGGTACATTGTTATCAGCATTACAGAATCCGAGTAAGGATGAAAAGTGTCCACCTGTCAGCAAGGGCTACCTTTTTCTTAATCCATACAGCCATATTCCCGAAATACGGGCCAAGACCAATTTCCAACGTCTAAGTAAGCCCGGCCAGTAAGAAAAGAAGCTAATTGGTTGTTAAGAAACACCCGAGGTGTACTTCCATGGATACTAGCACGTAGGCAATATGGTTCACGATTCCTAGATACAGAATGAAACTTAAAAATAGTGAAATTGCCGTCACGAGCTAGCTCATCTTTCGCTTATGCAAACATAAATAATAGCCTAGGAGATTCGCGTCAACCTAATAATTCGTATAGCCCTCTCGCGGCCATGTGCCTACATGATGATTGTGACGGCTAACAAAGCCAACATTCATATCATTAGCAAGAGTCACGATGATCAAAGCTTTGATAAGAATTTATCAACGACTGCAGCCCTACCAGCTGTTTCTAGACCTCTATTCTTGTCGAGAATCGTTAGGTTAATAGGTGTACATTAGAATGTCATGATTCTGCCTGCCATGACACATTCTACATTTAATTAATAACTAGCACTGAGCATAACACCGATCGTACTAAAGACCTATGCGATTTGATGAGTGTTTGAGAGATAAAAGGCTGTGTGTGTCCCTTTCGTTATGTGCTAATCCAAGACCATCGCAGAAATCCGAAGCTGTTGCTTATTCATCCTTCTCCTTTCCCCACTACAAAGCTTTCATACTGAAGAATTCATATTATAGTTTATCTATTTTCCGAATATTGTACAAAGTCTCTTCTACGAACGTGACATCTCACTAAAACGGCCCTAACCACTTCCACCGGATCTCCCCAGCTCATAGAAGAATGGTGCATAGTGCCGTTCTCAACTGCATTTTGACTACGCTAGGGAACCAGGATTGAGCTCGGAGACGGTAAGAGAGCCTTCCCCACTAGAATCTTTATGGGTCGATTCCGGTCCATTGTTGTTTTGTTCGTGGGATCCCTCATCGTGCTCGTTGTTCCCGTCCCCAACGTTCTGAACGCCAGGCGTTTCCTGGATGTCGTTGTTCCCATCTCTCTCTTGGATGACCAAGGAAGGCACTGGTATATCTTTGCTAGAACGAGGAGATATTGGGTGACTCAATCTGGGGTGTTCTAGGTCCGCCAGGTTCAGTGAGCCAAGCTTTTGATCCGGTGCGGTTACAGGGATAGTGTTAGTGCACTTCGACCACCTTCCCTGCCCGCTTTCATCGTAAGCAAGACGCTGAAGTTGAAGCGTTTCGTTGCTTATCCATTCTAAATTCTCGTACACTCTGTACTTCCATCGCTTTTGGGCACAGGTAAAAATAGGGTCAATAACGAAGGAGGCAACGATAACAAGAAATCCGGTAATGTATATAAAGTATAATCCAAAGACACTGATAGAGATGTACTCTGCACTGCGAATTTTCTGTAGTTGGCTGTCAATATATAAGGCTCTGGAATTGAGACGGGCTGGGCTAGGGTATGAAGTTGAACAATGCCTCTTGGGGTCCAGTTCACACATACCTGATTTTGACATAAAGTCTTCTGCCCTGAATTGGTCGCATTTATTTGAAGCCGAGCCCTTTCTAGGGTAGTCGACCCATAGGCCGTGTCGATAAAAGTAGCTTGCAAAACTGCTAATGTAATATTCCACCAGTAGGTTACGTCAAGCATCCATTGGTTGTCGGGGAGTGGTCCTTGAACGCCACTGTCAAGGCTCTTAGAAGATTCCAGCGACTGAGAGCCAACCTTGGTTACAATATCAGTAACATCAGTTTGACTATTAGTAATTATTCTCAGAAGCCATACAAAACGACTAGCATCCTTATCAGCCGCATAAGTCTTTATGAGTTGATCTGTCTCAAGGTTGTATATCGCTTCCATATTGACGCCGAAAAGAGGTGCAGCACCCCCCCATGCATCACTGTAGCTGGCTAATGGCCCACACGAATCATTGCTGGCCACATTTCCTTTGCAAATCTGTACTTGGTAGGCACAGCCGAGAGGTGAAGCTGCCTCGCTTGGTTGATATGAAAAGGATTGTTCGTTAGACTCTACCGATTCAATTGTGAAATTTGATAGGGCATCAAAGCGATACCATGGATCATCTAGTGGAACACTCGATACAACTCCGTTTCCGGAAAGAAAAATGATATAAGTGTCCGCGTTATTTCTCTGAAGGTCTTGTTCAGCAACGAATTCTCCTCCCGAGCTTGTGCCATTTGTCATTAAAGATCTGAATATACTGGAAGTCTGCGTTAGTGTTTGTGTAACTGTAGGGCGAGTAGAATGTTTGAAAAGCCGCCATAATGCAAGGCAAACCTACAACAAATAGCACGAAACAAGGAAAGCTAAAATACGTTACAGAATCTTGACCTACGTTAGCAAATAGCTGGAGCTGGCGCCAGTGCTTTGCGGGATATATTGAGACTCGATATCCTTGACAGTAAATGTATAATTGGCGCTTTCTTTTGTGGCTATGATGATATGTGCACCACCATAACTGTAGGTCGTGTAATTTGGACGGCCGTTTAATGTTGTGTTCTTCTCACGGCCTTCCGTTACCAGTGGGGCACAGTGGAGAATTTGCCTGTATAGCATGCTCTGGTCTGGCTGAAGATTGAGTCCAAGGTCGTGGCCAATATCAATAAACCCACTATCTAGAACCAGATTAGAAGAGTTACTGCGGCATAAGTAGTCTTCGAATGGACACGGTGCTTTGTTGTTTGTCTTTGTACTTAATGTCCGTTGGACAAATACCGTGCTATCGAAAACGCCGGTTCTACTACCAGGGGAATAAACTTGGCTAGCATAATTGACACCATTGGTGACGGTACTAGCCTGCCAAGGATCAAAAATCTGAGTAATCTGGTCAGTTTTCAGAGTAGTGAAATCGAGGAACCCGCAATGTGTCCCATCAAGCAACACTTCATCTCCAATCGCTGTAGATATACTTGACGAGAAACCGCTAGCGAATGTGAAAGCTAGCAAGCAAATAGCAGCAAAACTAATGGACGGCAGGGTGCGAGCAAAATATCTGCGATCTAAGCCGCGCCAAGCCCATGAAATCTGCAGCAGTGACCACAGCGCAGACTCTGAGGATGTCGAATTGCGAAAGATAGCTTGGCGCTGAAAATGGAGAGCATCGCGAGGCTCTGCAACTGAAAGCCTCCTGTGGACAACTGAACAAGCAACGCGCCAGAAACGAGTGGCGACAATGGCGATGAAGAACGCTGTAAACGCTATAAGAAGGGACCCATATTGTCGATTCAATGTCAAGGTTGCCCCAAGTACTGAACCGCGAGACCAGTTTGTCCATAGGCCGAGCTGTACTCCATAACCCATAGAGCTTCCTGGCGAGGGGGGAAAGGAAACCATCTCTGCTGGCAAAAGGAGACGAGGGAAAATGGAGGTATATTGAGTAATACGTGTTAACCTAGTCATTGATGAACAGACTAGTAATTCACGAAGGTACAACAGGGGCGAGCTGCCCTTTTTAATAAGCTGTTTTGCATATCTACCTAGTTCACGGAAGGAAGAAAGCCGTGGTGCAAATGTTACTCGATGGCAAGAAAGCCTGCCTGCTCACTGGGAGGTTGCAGTAGCAACACCGCAAATCAACACTGAAATCCGTTGTTGCAACGCAATGAAAATTAATCCACACTCACGCCGACCAAGGGCCGATTCGTTGGTCGGAGGTTGCGATAATAGTGGTACCTAACTTGACATGTGTAAACATTGAAGACATCCTGCTTTTAGATATATTTTTAGTAATGAGGTGATTGAGATGTAAGCTACGTACTACGCTACTGGCGTTATAGCTAAGTTTACTCGGCATTAAGCGACTTTAACTGCCTGGTGAAAAGCAAGAAAAGGTCCCGGCTTATAATTGTGCATCGCTGGTCATACCCTATAGACAAATTGGTCCCCCATCCTACAACATTGACTCCAATCATCTATGTATCAGGAGAGTAGTGTTGCCTTCGATATTTCGGCAACGTAGTCGACCTATGGGGTTAATAAATCTTTCATGCAACAGTAGAACATATTTCGTCATACTCATTTTCCTAGACATTTACGCATTATACACAACCATAAGTCTTTACTTCGTCTGTTTTTCTTTTTATTTCTTTTTCTTTTTTACAGACTATCCTGTCTAGTCGTTTTATCAACGGCTCAACCCTGCATGTAAGGGAAGCCATTACTGTCTCGGCTTAATTTCGTAGGGGAACACCGCAATATACTCTTCGCAATTCACGTCTATAATGGATCTAATCCTCATCAAAGACCATATACGGTGGTTGCAATGGGACTCACGTAAGCAGTCCCCAAATGTTGCCTAGCTACTACCTGGTAGTCGCGACGTCCTTCTATGTAGTATATACCACTGAACGTCTTATCGTCGCTCAATATAGTAATCCTCGTGTAAGGTAATGGCGAGACAAAGATCCGGCTTTTCGTTGGAGTTCTGAAACCTCTCCAATAGGTACCAAATTTTCTAAGGTGGCATGCTCGAATTGTACCATTGCGTGCTACTCAGTTAGATTAATTAAGGCTTCACGTATATGAATAAAATTATGCGTTACCACCACCGTAAAATGAGTTATGTTCTCGCTAACTACCATCCGCAATTCTACTTTTAGCTGCTAGTCGAAAGATTTGACTAATCCATAGGTGATTCGAAATGTGGTCGCGGACTAATTTCCTCCCAACACGAACTCCCATCTATAGAGCAGAGCTCTGGACCTCATAGTTCCCTTGGCGTATTAACCGCTTTCTTTCTTGATACGGTATACGCCTGCAGTCAGCAGCGAAACTCGCAGTACTTTACCCATAGTCATTCAGTAAAGGTTGCTGAAGACGATGGCTTGCATTGCGCTATCAAATAAAAATTGTAAGCGACGACCGCTTCTTTGGGTCTTACACGTCGATTTAGAAATACCTCTCCTATCTTCGGGCCTGGTATGCGTTTGGGGCCACCGTTGAGGCTCCATCCCGATCCGGTTCGGCTTCGGCCTTCGGATTTTAAGCTACACAGTTGCTCTTTGCCTATTTAAGACAAGATACTACTCGTCTTGCGCAAGTATTATCAGATTGAAAGAAATGATTGTGATTCTACTTGACGTACTTGTAGGTAGTTGCAGTAAACATGATGATTTTCCTTCTGTAGAACAATGAAACTTATTCTTGTCAAAAAGGCCAGATAATGATGCAGCACACTAAATTCCCCAGCTGCTTAGTCACACTCCCGGTACTTTCTTGCTTAAATAATTCGCACCGTTCTCCATCAACGGCACTTGAGACCCTAGGAACGGGTTCCTCCGATTATTAGCTCAAAACGGTCGGGCGTAGCTTGTCGATCGTGACAGGATCCAAAGCTAGTAACCCTGCGCGTGAAGAATCGCTTACTTGTAATGGTCTGATGGAGCTACTGTACGTACCCGGCCATCTCGGGCAGCAACAATCTTACGCTATGGTGTCATGGCTCTTCTCGACTTATTTAAGGTCTCTTTCGAACCCAGCTCCTACATGAAAAATCGACGTTAATTCTTCCACGCGTAAAACCAGTCTACACTAGACATGGCCAGCCCCAAAATACTAATCACCGGTGCCTCCGGTTACGTGTAAGGCAAACTCCCTATTAGTTTAAACATAATCGTCCTAACACTACGCAGCGGAGGTACCGTCCTTTCACAATTCCTTACCTCGTCGGTCACTGAGATTCAAAAGGCGTCTCTTTCCGTCCTCGTCAGGAAACAAGAGCAAGCAGACAAATACGCTTCCCAAGGTGTCACGCCCTATCTCCTAGCAGGCCTCGAAGATGTAACAGCTATCCGCCAGCTAGCTAGCCAATTCGACATCATCGTTCACAACGCCGACTCCACAAACTCTGCAGCTGCCGAAGCGCTGATCTACGGTCTCAATGATGGCGCTCAGAAGAGAGACGGCGGCACGAAACCATGCCTCATTCACCTAAGTGGCGTCTCTAGTCTAGGAGATTTAACTACCTCCAAGCCGCGTTCTGTCATCTCTCATGAATTTTCAGACAAACGCGACGATATCTATAGCTATATGAAATGGCGAGAGAGTGTTAGGCCATACTCTCAACGGACGACAGACCTTGCGGTGATTGATGCCGGTGAGAAGGCCAATGTCAAAACGTATATAATCAAGGCGCCCCGTATCTATGGCCGTGGCACGGGATTATATAATAAGAAATCAGTTCATATTCCTATGTTCATCAACGGCGCTATCTCAGCAGGCCGACCAGAGTATATCGGTGACGGCTCTGGCATCTGGGATGATGTCCACATCATCGATCTTGCTGTCTTTTATGAGCTTCTCCTTGGGAAGATCTTGAAGAACGAAACTGTGCCAACTGGGCTCAAACCATTCTTTTTCGTTCAGTCCATAAGACATTCGTGGAAGGAACTGGCAGAAGGGATCGCTGCAGCCGGCGTAAAGAACGGTGCTCTGAAGACAACAGAAACCCAGTCGATCGGACTGTCTGAGGCCGCCCGCAAATACTTTGGTGGGGATGCTGATTTAACAGAAATATCATTCGCGTCAAAGTAAGCGGCAAATACCCCTACCATCTCCTCATACCATGCTTTGGATTCACTGATATATTTCTCAACAGTTCTATTAATAAGGCGGATCTAGCCCACGAGATGGGCTGGAGATCCCAGAAGACAGAAGCGGATTTTCAGCAAAGCCTCGTAGACGACTTCAATGCAGCTACTTCGGTTTGATTACATCCATAGCAAGATTTCACGAGTTACGAGCTTGGACGAAAGAAAAATGAATCTTAGCTATACGGATTTTGAAGAGCAGCGGTTGTATAGAACAATATAGGAACCATGGAATAAAACTATACTACTTCGTAGCATCAAGTTTGATCAACAAGAGACTATGAATAGCATATATATTTTGCAAACTTCTTAAGTAAGGTTCATCCCGGTATCGCGTTCGAAGTGTTTCTACTTGTAATTTCAAACAGCGAGATGGTCTTCTAACGATCTTTACGCTCGGGGTTAAGATTCCACCAGGTAAGATTCAATGGTTGTTAGATTGACAGTATAGTAATACCGTGTTATGGCACGCGGCACCAGGATCGGGATAGCGGGGCCGCTCGCACAGCTAACATACATTTAATTACACCCAATGAAGTCATAAAACGGCCCTCGGATAGCTGTGCGAGCGGCCCCGCCATCCCACTATCCGCCAAAGGGACAGAACTGTTACGGTTGCCTTGTTCGGGATAGCGCCCCTAATCATATACATATGCAGATGGACACCACGGTAAAGTTGTGGGGGTATCTCGATCTTATCATAGTAGTTTCTCCAGCCGGAAATAATGCTACGATAAGAGATGGTTATTTTGGAATACAGAATGCTTGGTGATGAAACCCTTTGAAAACAAGTCCAAGATGACTAAGTCCTGTCGATTTTCAGCTATGAAAGTTAACAACCAAGCTTACCAATGATCCCGAGTTATAGTTATGGAAAATAATTACCATGGGCTAAGGAAATAATGAAATAAGTTCAAAAGTTCGCTATTCATCAACAAGGAGACTGTGGCACTAATCTCCGGCAGAATTTGAGAGTTCGCCTCAGGATAGGCGATACCAGAAAGCCCCAGTGAAGTCTTAGATGGAGGTGTGCTAAGATACCGTTATAGTTACCGCGACAAATGCTGAATTAGCAGCAAAGCCCGAACCTTGTACGATAACTCTCAATGCAACCATGATACCAAGCAGTGGTAAGCAACTGCTAAAGTGGTCGGTATCCGACTCAGCGGACTCGTGGGATCCATCAGATTGTTTAGATTAACTAAACTCGTTGGCAACATCCCTCAGACTTGACGAGCTGGTTAAACCGGTCGCCGTCCCAGATAGATAGACTCGTGGTATGCGGTCTATCGCGTCGTCGTACACCCTGATCACGAGGCAAAAAAATTTTGGGAAAAAAGGGGCAAGTCTACAAAAGCGGAAACGTTAGCTGTTTCTCAGACGTCATGTTGTAACTACAATGTTAAGGTGAAGTAAAATCTTCCAATACAGAAGTCACAGTATTAACATGCAGCCTGTAAAATTCGCAAACGTCTTGGGATCGGAATACCTATTGTGCAAGGACGCCTACATATACAGAGATACAATAATTACTTCGGTTAAGAAGAGATTCACGAAATGAATTGCCTTCATAATAAGTCTCTCAAGGAAAGTAAATGTTTTGCAGGGCATCGTACGAGCGTTTGTTGTACAATACTGGACCGCCGGGGATCACAGAATCACTGATGGATCGCCGGGTAATTCGTCGGCGTGGGCTAGGGAGAACGGCAATCAGATCGAGGGTTGTATTGTTACGCTTTTAGCCGTAGTCAACTCTGCGGAGAGCCACGAACATAACGCACAGGCGAGTATAATGTAGTGATATTTCAAAAAGGAGGTATACTACATCAATTAACCGACAAGGCAGTTTCTGAAGCGAGAGGGAAACATTTTGACCTCTCAAAATCCGAGAATTATTACATACACAGTACTAGTTTTCCTCGTCACACAATTTCATCCAAGAGCTAGCGAAATAATCTACTTTCGAATAGAAAGGAGCAGTCTTCAATTCAATTGTGTTGCTTGGGTGTCCTTTCCTTGCCTATGAACGCGCTGTTACTACCAATAGCGGACATTTCCCAGGTTCTCGTATCATTATCTGCCTGGTTTTTCGAATGAGTCATATCTTCGAGGTTTGTGGATTTTCTTTTCTGTGCTACCAAACCGGTTCATGGAAGGTATCCCAAAAAGTAGTACCACAGGAGTACCTCTGACGTACCACGAGCATCTGACGGATGTAAATGCTCAAAAGCTTTAAGCAAAGGTAATAACAAGTTTAAATATATCTTCACCATGAACTGTCGGGCTCATTCTGGATGGACACACCAGTCACTGTTTACAGCATCAACAACGAAAAATTCTCAGTCAAGAGCACCACGAACTCTAGGCAGGACGCATGCTTTAAGTTGATTGGTTCAAAAAAACAATGGTCTTGTGTGATACGCTACAAACAACTCCCTTTATAGAAATTTCTAGCCTCTGGATAAGTCGTATGCTTTACAAACAGATAAAACGGTTCGTATAAATTTTAATGCATCCCTCTGGACGAGTTCAAGACTTATCCTGCGCCGTCGAACAAGGACTGTTCCGATCTCAAGTGATCTACCCCGTATTACTACCTATCAACAATATTCTACGGTTGTCTCAGTATGGCACCATTTCACATTCCTAAATAGGCGACAGGGTATTTTTGATAGAGATCAAAGTTCACGGTGAGTACAAATTCTTTGGTACGATTGTGACTTTTAGTTCATGCTATATGAATTTTTTTTATCGTTCCACGAACGCTCACGTACTTCCTCGATGCCCAGTGTGTGACACCGATCGACTCCTAACTACTCATTGCGGACAGTAAGTGGCACAGAAACGAGCAAAGAACACACTGGTGTTGCCTAATAGTCTGGCCGATTGCGTTATAAAACTTATCGTCCCGCGATTCCTCGATTCTCTAGCCTTCCCTTCCTTTCTACTCGCCATATTTGCATCCGTTAATGTACACCCAACTACGATTACCCTACCAACTTCAGAGTTTCCCATCCGCTAAGACAAGTCAAGCTCTGTCCTCCAGCCAAGATGGGCGGCGGAGTCGAACACAAATCAGCCAACAACAACAACAGCGTTCCAACTCTAGGACCGCCGCCCAGCTATCAAGACCAACCGCCGCCCAGCTACCACGAATTCGCCACGGCCAAGGAGAGATACTGCTACTCCGGTCATGTTTCTAGTCAGGACGTCACAGTTCCCGCTGCTTCAAGCAAAGAAACCCCGTCAGGAGCGAAGCCAGATGGCGGATATGGTGGAAGCACAGATGTGCCACGCAGCATGCCCATCGATATACCGATCCCGAAGAAACCAAAGAGCGAGTACGGAGACTATCTTGATTTCAACAAATCATGCGGGACCGCACCAGACAGACGATCCTGAACAACCCGCAATTCACTAATTCTTTTTGGGGAAAAGGAATCCTCGAGAACAAATCATTCCCGCGTCGTCAACCCCTTTCTTTCCACACGCGGTTACTCTATACTCCTTTAAGTGGCTAGGAACAAGCGACGTTGGCAACTGTTCTCGGTATCACCTTGCCCGCATGTAACCTCTGAGCTATCACTGTAACTAGTAATGGCACCACATCAGTCCATGCTACACGTGAGCTTCAGTAGCTGGACTTCGAGATCGAGTAACAAGAAAATACAGATCTGTAGTGCTGGCCATGTCGCGTTCAAGCGTGGTTGTTGGTGATTCACAACTCAGCCCTCCAGAATAAGAGATTCGTTTATTTTGGTCTAGTCTGCGATATTCACGGTGAGATAACATGTTGATATCTAACCTAACCCTTTCTTTTACTCACTTCAAATGTACACTCTCAAATTATTTTCCACGTATCGATCTGGTGACTCGCGTTCCATTGTAATATTGGACAGCACTATATCCCTTTCCCATAGGATCACCAAGACACGGAAACTGCCATCAAGGGTAAGTATCTCTCTCCTCAGCTCATGTGCTGATTTGAGTTCTCGTCACCTACAAGTCCTAGATGCGGCTCTTGAGCAATGCTTCTTTGAAAAAATTCGACGGCCAGCCTCTCAGCAAGATTCATGTGTCTTTTATGTGGATAGTATGCGATCATATGCTCATCCTTCGTAACTCATTACTTCATGACCTCTTTTTTTCTTACCCCCTACGGGTCTGATTCCGCTAGTGGAAGCAGCCAATTTTCCAGATCAGCTACTAGGCGACAATACTGAACCCAACTCTTTATAAGCTGTAGGAAGATACATAGTACTACTGAAGTTAGCTTATCACTATACGACAAGCAGACGATAATCATTCCGGAAGAGGGGAAACTTACAGTAACAACCGAGTCATCCGCTTGCGGATCGTCGTGATGTGGCACATAAACATATAGAATTAAGGCATGGTCGTCCGCAAAACAAGCAATGACGCGGCCGTCGAGACGTCCAACGCTGAGGACCTTGCTCCAATCCTTCCCGTCGACGCGCACGGTAGCCCACTTGTCCGGGCCCTCGTTGCGGAACCGCGTGCTGGGATGGTCCTCGATAGGGCAGGTCAACTGGCTGGGGTCGAGCTGCGGGTTTTCGAGCCCACTCCATCGTGACTCGACATCGAGTGTATCAGTATCAAGGCGCAGGCGTAAGTCACCGTGCATGTTGGCGCTCAGTTCGAGTTTCGGGTTCACGTTCGCCGCCGAGGTAGAAGAGGAAGACGCTCGCGCCGCGACGGCGAGCTTGGTAAACCGGTCCGAGATTGCCTTGAGCTGGAGCAAGGGCGGCAGTTGGATGTGGACGTCTGGTTCCCGCACCTTAGGCTGCATAATGGTCTCGACCGTCTCGGGATGGAGCACTCGGACCGGGATGTCTTGGGTGATAACCTTTTCGCGTTCACGTTGCAGGTTCGTCTCTAGAGGCTCGGCCGCAAAGATGCCGTCGTCGTCGTTGTCGTCGTTGCCATCATGATTGTGTGGGTCGTTTCCAGATGCTCGGTTAGCAGGATTGAGGTTGAAGCGGGCGACACCTTGAGGGGGGTTTGCGGGCGCCGTCGAGGTCGTGATAGTCATGGAGAGAATTGGCACGCCATCTTTCTTGGTCAGGCGAAGGGATGCGGAGACTGCATTGGTGGCGGATTTGAGGGCTCGCTGGAGCGGCACCAGCGGCAATTCGAGGTTGATGGTGTTGTTCGGTTCGGCGGATTGGATGGTCCAATTGTCGAGGATGAAGTCGATCGACAAGGAGCTGCACGCGAGCGAGGTCAGGTCAGGTCAGCATGACGTGTGGTGTGGATCCACCTCTCCAAGATCACTTACGCCCAGACTTGGGATCCGGTGTCTGGGATCACGGTGAAGCGGACGGTTTCGTCGTCAAGGCGCATCCAGGCGATTTTCTCGAGCGACGAGAGCGCCGCCACCAGCTCTATAGAACCCCGCGTTAGAGTCCGACAGACGTGGTTGGGCCAGGTTTCGATAAGCAGGGCATACTTGAAAATGTGCGGGTATTCCGTAGACCTGCCTTGAACCTCATGTTGGGTGTTTTGATTCCTGGGAGTAGGTATTTAAGATAAACTGCTTATCACCTGGTTGATAAAGAGTTTCGGAGACGCGACGGAACGCGTCTAAGATCAATCAATTACCTATTCCTACAGTGGTGTAATGACAGTAGCGTATCACTTAGCGTAAAGATGCTCAGCACCAAACTATAAATAGGGCGGGAGTCGCATTTATGATCCACCCCCGGCACCAGGAAGCTGCCAAAAGCAACCCCTGCTAGTGTCTAATTAGCTACCTAGCCGCCTAGACCTTGGGGACATCTACCCCGCCATCCATCGTCACAACCCCGCCGCACCCTACCGACCTACATTAAAGGCAGTGTCATATTCCAGCAGAAACCGAAAATGAGAGGGTAATGCCAAAGATTGCCTGTAAGAAGAATACCACTAAGAGATTCGCAATCATGTCCCAAGCACAGCCACTTCACAGAACCACACGTAGGTACTAGAAACCCTCGATAAATGTCAAGAAACCGTGCCACACAAGCAAACTCCAATCATTCCCGTCTCTATTGCCATTCGGTGGCTATTCAACTCCTTAACTCCGCACCAGAGCATCGTGTCGCCTCGTGTCCAATCCTCAGGCAAATCTGTCCAAATCTGCGTTGGTCGTATAGAAATTGTTCATGTACGGGCAAGTGCCATCCTAGGGTGTAGGGTGTGAGCAACTGGAGGGATGGGAGTAGGACTCCTCGGGACGGTTCTTTCGACTCGGCATAGGGTCAGGGAATCACGATGACCGGTAAGTGACAGATTTAGTGATTCGCGGGGAGCGGCACTACTAAGTGGTCGCGCGGACGGGGAGGGATGGTCGTCGAAAACATTGAGCAAAGCTCCGTAATCCTCGCTCCGCGCGCTGCGCGTGCTTTCAGAAGCAGAGTTACTCCGCCCTCTGAAGTTAGTTTGCAGCAGCATGGACTTGATCCCAGTCCGTCTATCGATGATCCGATCACGTCCAGCGTAAGCTGTTCCTCCCGCCTCAACGCTGGATAAGTGCTTCATTCTCTTCTCACGAGCTGCTTCTGCAGCAGCCGTGGCTGCACAGGTAGTGCATTCACCCACCGTTTGCACGCAGACACGGCCGGGTCGTGGTGGAAGTGGTCGGTGAGGATGTCCCAAGCGCCTTGAGAGGCGGCGGCGAGGCCGGCGCTGACTTTCGATAACAGTCGAAAATGAAGGCGCGGGCAATGAAGTCGGCATCGGTGACCACACCGTGATGGGGGGCTCCTGATGTGTAGGCAGAACAACCGGGTGTCCGCAGGGGTGTTTTGCTGCCGTGCGACAGATAGGACAGGTCGGGATGGAATGAGAGTCGCGACCGGCCGACTCTTGCAGCCATGTTTGGATGCAATGTGTACCAAACTTGTGATTGCAATGCAAATGCACCCATGACTCCAGAATACCTTCGGGGTTCTTAACGCCGACTGGATCGTGGCAGATGGGACATTCTTCGAGGGTCACCGATCGGACCACTGCTTTCTCGTCCTGTTGCGTGTCGGGACCAAGGTCTGTGGCAGGCTCCGCTATAGCTCCACGATTCGATTTCTTGAGTAGAAGCTTTTTGAGGAAGCTCAGCTTCACTTTCGGAAGTTGTACTCTCGGCATGGTCAAATTTGAAATGTCGGTGAATCGCAAGATGTACGAAATGGAAGACAGATGGGACAAAATGCTGAGATGCGATGCGCGATGTTCTGCTCTGACTGGCGCTTGTAGGACGCAGGAGTAGTACTATGCAGGTGGTTGGGTTCGAAGATGTGGCTCAGCCACTAACAAGTGAGCAAAGGGAGTTGACGCGATGTGGAACACAAATGCTAGACACGATCACAGGTCGCGGAGAAGGACGGACGTTGGGTGACGGTGACGTGACAGCTAAGCTCAGCTTCGTTTATAAGGTGGTGGGCGAGGGACCAACCGGCCGTTAACAATTATCCAAATTCGACGAGTGCGGATGAAAATAGAGATAAAAGATGTATATTAGTGATTGTGGGGACAGACAAACGACCGTTGGAACCAGTGATTGCAATGATGAATGATGGCGATGACGATAGATTGATTGCCTGAGCTTGTTGAGCGAAGATGGAATCATGAAGACGTAGCCGTAGCCGAACAGTTGGGAGCAGCCACTGACTCGGTTGCTCGGTCGGGCTTCAGAGTGTTGCATTCACTCTGCTTGCTGCTGCTTGCATGGCGCCTCGGAGCGTTTTGCTTATTAGATAGGGTGTGTCACTGTGGTATTTCGCCGTTTGCCAATAGGCGACCATTCAATCAAAATCGGAGCTCTGTGGCTTGAAACCTGTCAGATATGAAACCTAATTCTTCTCCTTCTGGCTAGTGAAGCAGGAGTCTGGAGAACTCTAAATCGAACGCAACCTAGGGGAAGAGAAGTGTTTGTGTTATTCATAAAAGCCCGCTCTGGAGCATGGGGTCAAGATAGTTATTATCTCGAAATGTTGCACTTTGGGGACATGGGGGGGATATGCAGCTGATCATCGGGTTGTTGAGCTGGTCAACTGTCATCATTCGCCCAGTTCGGGGGCCAAGATGGGTATCATGTGGTTTTAGTATACATTGCTTATCCTGCTGAAGGTTTCCGGATTCGTCAACATTCGCAGGTTGGCAAGATAAGGCTGGAATGTGCGTGCAGGCCACGTGCACAAGCCGGAGGTCAATATGTGAATTCACCATTTATTGTCGCCTGCTACCGTCCAGTTGAAATTCAAGTCCTTCATAGCATATATAACAAATCGGGGCTGCTTGCTATTCTCCAATGTTGATGTATCTTTGCATATTGCATCCCGCACATTTTGCAGACCATTGATGCTATCCCAAAGCATTTAAGATATTAATATCTTTCGGGTTTCGCGGGTATCATGGAAAAAAGCATTTCTAAATTTTGAAACGGTAGCCAACAGACAGCTACAAACGTCCGAGAAAAAGAGAGGTGATAGCAGACCGGTTCGTCCAGATATCGAGCAAGCTCCCGTTAGGTAGTAAACGCTCCTACCAAGGGAAACAAATGGACGCTTCGACAGGGTATATGGAGGCGACAGATATGTGAAAGTTGTCTACTCGGTGAGTAATAGGACGGTGTTTCAATATACTAAAATCGAAAGTGCCGGTTCGTGGCATCTTCGGACATCAAGTTCCTACATTAGCGTAGGCTTCCGTAGAGTACTCCAGAAAAACAAACAGTAACACGAGGATCCCTGTTATCAAGCCATGATCATCAAATGTAATATACAATAGACGCCCGTTGTAAAATGCCGACGCTTCTCTGTTATCGTCTATTCCGACTATCTCGGTTATCGTCGTCATCATCGTCGCTATCATCTCGGAATCCTTCCTCTAGACTGACAACAAACTCGGTCAGCCGAATAATGCCAAGGTCCAACGTCGTCGCAAATCTTGCCAGCACATGTAGGTAGTTGTGCTTACTCTCTACTCAGTCGCCGATTGCTATCAGCATGTTGGTAGTGGGTGTCGAGTGAAAGCGCATGCCGGCGGTCCTCGTCCACCTCGTTCAGTTCTTCCCCCTCTTCCGAACTAAAGCCTACATCCGACTCGTCATCAGCGACGGCTACGCGACCTCTATTGCGCAGTCTCCAATGCGAAATTGACGATATCCATCGCGCTATACCATCTTGCATCCGTATACGTAATGAGGTCGTCTGGGTCGAAATGCTATCGAGCGGGAGGTATTGGCTATATCGGTTTCGATAGTATCGCCATAATGGAAGGACGAGGTATGTCAAGACGAGGAAGAGAACCAGCGAGATGAGAGCTGGGATGAGCAGTGTCTACATGGTTTAGATTAGATGGTGTCTTGGTAAGGACGCATAGTACAGCGCTACCTTAATAACAGAGAGTGTGCTACCCATTGTGGCTATGAGAAGAAGGCCGTATCTCTCTCTTTGCCAACAAACAGCACGGGCGAGAGACGTAGCCCGGAATGATGATCGCGTTCGATGTCTGACAAATAATGCGAAGGTATTCAGAGCAGCGAGAGGTCCCAAGGAGCCGGGCCGGAAGAGGCAATGTAAAAATGACTTTTACGCGCCTAGCTAAAAGGTGGGCGAAGGGGCAAAGGCTCTGTCTGATCTGATACCTGAACAGAAGCTGCGAAGCTATTGCCAACAATAGGTATCAAGAAGTAGGAACACGCAATATAGGTATGTATGTACATACATAAGTGCAGCCGTACCCACATTGGTCATAGTTTTGCAGGGGTCTCTGGCGCATCGTCAGCGCTCTAAAATTAGTTAGGTAGACACTAGGAAGACAACAACACTAGTTGGATTTTTGAGGGCTTTTAACACCATACTTTAAAAAAATTGTAAACTAAGCACGAGGTTCGCTACGGAAAAGTAGCAAGGCACCTTTCATTATCCGATACTGGTTTGTATTGCAATGGGTGATTCACGTAAGTAGGTTTTATCGCCTCGTGCCGTTATAGTGGATTCACAAGTACGCAAGACGAGGATGTATACTCCGGTGCTTGCCACCTTAGCCTTGCGAATTGCAGAGATCTAGGGGCTCGATTAATAAAGCTATATATTTATTTCAAATCTTTGGTCCCAGTGAAATGAGCTTCATATTATTTAGGTCTTTACACTCAAGTAATTGACTCACTTTTCATTACCTTCCGAGCCCGCCGAATCAAACATTATTATCCTGTTATTAACAGGTAACTGTCGTTAGCTATAAAGTACTTTGATTTGACACAGATAACCTCCAATGGTAGGTAGTTGCTCACGTAAATCAACGATTGGTTGTCGGCAACATATATCAAGATCAGTAATCCAGGCTCACCACGTAAAATACCTGAGCTCATTTTTCTTTCGGTTGATGCCCTCTGTTCTAAGTGATCGTAGCAGTTATCCACATTGTCATCTCTTCCGAAGGGATCTAGGACGCACTCTGATGAGTTTCTTTCAGGTATCAATGAAAAATATCTCGCTATTTTAGGCAACGCGATACTCCTAGCTTTACAAGAAAAATATGTCTCCTGGTAGCATCTCAACTAAGTTAGTCAGCATTACCATATTCCATGACTGGAGCTCGAATACTGAAACTGCGATAGCCATTTCTCTAAACGCGCATACATATATGCTTGTAGGTCACAGCGTCCTGTAGTCCATTAGATACTCAACAATCTCAACGACGGCTTCTAGGAGTGCACTCTATCCTCCTGTCAGGGAACTAGTTCACGCCTACCTTAGGGCGCAGAACTAGTGAATTATTGGAAAGCTTTACCTTTCCCGAACACGTATTGGCAACGACAATTAAGTGTGAGGGAAAGTGAAGCTTGAGAAGTTCTAACGGTGACCCCCAAAAGTATAAATCTTCTCTGCAAAGATCCTATTGGTCCATACGGACTCTGCAATGAGCTGATTGGTCAAACTCTAAAAAAGGCATCAACCACAACGTATTCGCACTAAGTTTGACTGTATGGCTGAGCGTATGGCTTGCGCACTGCAATAGTGAACATGGTCACTAACGGCCACTATATCTAAATACGAGGATATGTGATAGTGGCTTAAGCCACATCTACTTACAAGGATATGCGATAACCTAAAATTGAAATGCGTAGCATTTCAATTTTCACCGTATCTAAAATGGTAAGCTGCACTATCAACGGTAAAGCTTTCCATTTTAGTGACAGCTTGCCTGGCGCTACAGAGTACTTATGTATATATAAGTGACTGAACCCCCTTGATTTGGGTGGTTCAGGATTCAGTTAATCACTCTATCGAGCCCTGACTACGACCCCCTGACTGTAAGCAGGTCTCTCTATATCGTCCATGGCAGTTCTCAAGGTAACCACCCGATAGTTTATCACCGTTGCCTAGAACTAAATACAGGTATAATCCTAAGCCCAATAATATATAGTGAGTTATCCTAGCGTACAGACTATTAATCGCCAGATAAGTTGATATTGATAAGGAGACAGGGGCACAGAACGACAATACCTTAGGTTTCTTTTTATCAACCTCATCTTGTTTACTAATTAAGAGATGCCAGGACCAACTATCTGCTGACAGAATCGGCTTATATGTATGTGATCTACTCTAATATGCCTCACACTTGATACTTCAGTTTTGTCTCTGTGTTCTGTCTTCTATAGCACTACTACTATTGTACCTAGCTCGACACGGTTCGATAACCGTAATGGTAGACTCGGTCATTTAGCTCTCTTGGGCTAATGTGTTCGAACTGATTCTCAATAACTCAGCCTCATTGATATTATAAAAGTATCAACATACAGATAAAAGCGAAACATAATCCTGTGATCTTTCCTGTTCAATTCTTATACGCGCATACGATCACTGTTTATAGGACGCCTATCCTTGCATCTTGTCATTTCCTACACGTTGTTATCAAGAACCTGTGAGATTATTAGGACGACAAGATTTTAGGTATAATTTCTCTGCCGATATTTGACTGAAACCGAAACCGCTAAATTATCCCGTATCGTTATATTTGGAATCAATCCCAAATGCAGAATACTTGCGATATTTGATGGGTTTATAGTTACACCCATCTGGATGGGGCACTAGGTTCACCCGGCACGACGAAAACAGTCTTTTTATATATAGCCCATGACGGGACCTCATCGAGCAGCAGCATTTGTCTAAGACGCTTGGCAGGTTAAATGCTAGGATGAAGATAATTTAAGATACTTAGAAATCTAGAAACGAGGTTGGTAATGTTAATGGTGAGCGAGGAAGGCTTAGGGCTACAAGAATTGTTTGATCGCAACTAGACGTTCAATACTAAAGGATCCCATTGGTTGGTTAAGCAATTTTAAGACGACTACCTAGGTAAAAATATGTTATGCTCGCAATCTCATGATATCATATGACTCATTATGTTTATAAGTTAGGAATTGCTGCCAATGGACAATTAAATTTGCATACCATTTCGATCTATAAACTTGTTGTTCTTGTAGTGAATCTACAGCTGTGTAGGGTTGCATACGTGTAGAGCAATACCCGGTCTTGGGGTACGTTTCACAATCAGATATGGTTCAGGAGGACAGGTTGCATTATTGCGTCCAAAATATGGGGGCAATCCTTTCATAGGTTGGTCGAAATATCATACTCGATGTCGGGTAGGCAGCTCAAAGTCCATTAATGGGTTGCATTTCCATGCTCGACTCCATTGTGCATTGATCTATCAATTGGCTTTAGGTCCAAAGGTATTTTAAGGTATACAAGACATGCTAACGACCCAACGACATGGGCAACTCCGCTAACTACTTCTTTGCCAATCCTCGTACCCCATTGCTACATAGTCAAGGGGTCATTCACGTTCCATTTATTGTTTCAGATTTGTTCATTATCGCTTCTACCCATGCCACGTCAGCATATATATAAGTATGTGATAGGGAACGTATGATGTCTATTTTGTCGGCGAAGAAGTAGTCCTGTCAGACATTGGGCAATTTTCGTGTATGCATGGAGAAAAAAAAATTGTGCGCATTTCAAAATACATCTCGCCATACTAGCACCGCGTAATTCGCATTATTTTCTACGCCTTAATAATCATAAGAGTTGTGCGTAAATAGCAATAAATATATACACAGGTAGGTAGGTAGGTAGGTAGGTAGGTAGGTAGGTAGGTAGACATGCACTTGGGATCCTTGGCCCCTGGATCACACATGGGGCTAAAAAGGGAATTGCTAAAATACAAGCGCCAATTCTAGATTTGGAAAGTGCGGTCCACGGTGCAACTTAGACCTCACCTACGCAGGCTCCCCACTAAGCAATATACATTTCTCATTGGCTGCGTCGGTGAGCACTGCACCACCAACCACAGCAGGTACAGACTTACTTATCAACCCACCAATTCGCGGCACCGCTGCGCTTAGTAGAGTAGCGTATAATGCAGTGTAACTGGGTGTAACTGGGTACCTCCACGGTCCCCAGGGCCGTCTATCAATCCGCCGCATCCCCTTCCCATAATTGATCCATCGTTGTATGGTATCTTGAACCTCCTTGAGCAGCTCCTGCGCACCATTGTCCCTTATCCACTCCAGTCGTGCTCCGGCTTATCGTTCTTGGTCCCTCCTCCCCTTTCCGTGGGTTTCGCAAGGCGGCTTTTCTTTCAATGCCGCCGGCCTCCATATTTTGAACGACGTCAGTTGATATAGCCTCACCCTCACCTTGTCCACACCTACTGTCCGGTCTACTCTCCTTCGGCTCCGTTCTATATGTACAAGTACGTCTACCGGGATTCTTATTACTAGACACCCTAAGACCGCGGGGGGTCTGGTCCTGGCCTGTTTCCGAGCAGACTCGACTCGCCGCACCAGCACATCACCGCTCTCGGTCCCTGATTGTCGCTTCATCGACCAACTCAATGCTGATCCCTGGTTTGCTTGTGCAGATCCTTGTTCCACCCCATATCTTCGAACACGCTTGTTGTAACAGTCCTCGAAGCGCTCCTCATTGTGTGCGGGAACATGATGTTCTCCGATTTGCGACCGCAGCCTCCAGTACATTGACGACGACCCGCTTGCGACGTTAGACCATCGTGTCTCGATCTTCAACCCCTCCCTTAAATTTGGTCCCGCATTGGACAACCTGCGCCCGGATAAAGTCGCTTCTGAAGGGCGTTGGGGTTTCGGCGGGTTCGTGTCGTCTCGCATAGTGCAGATATGTCTTCTGGCGGCAAAGGATTCTTCTCCCGAAGCAAACACAGGAGCGAAAAGCGGCATACGGGCAGCGAGGAGGGCCGCTTCTTAGCTCCAGACTACGAACCGTCGTCGCGTTCTTCTCGCCACACCCGGGAGTCGTCCGTTGCGTCTATCGATCGGCCCATCTCTCCCGACGCCGGCGTGAACAACGTCGCTGGAGTCATCACATCTATTCCTTATGGCAACATACTTAACGAGCGAAGCACAGCATCTGCCGACCAGCTTACTCGGTCCGATCAGATGCCTTCCCGGCGCGATCCTCTGCCGCATCAACTAAACAAAGGCACTACCGACTACCACCAGTACCCTTCCGTTGATACGAATGGCTCTGCCGGCTCCCACCTCTCCAGCCAACGTCCGCCACCTGGTTCTTCGAATGTCACCATGGCATCTACTGGTCGCCAAACACAGTTCCAGCAATGGGGGCCACAGCAGTCCGGTCAACCGCCCGGGAGTAGCGCAAGCAGTGCTGCATTTAACGAAAGATGGGACTCTCTCCCCGGCTGGGGCCAGCCAGGCTTCGGCAGGACTTCACGGCAAAGTGATCAGTCTAGCATTTTCTCAGGTAACGGCCAACCTTCAGACTCCGTCTGGTCCAACAAACGCTTATCCAGAACAGCACTCCCCAGTGCCACCTCCCAGAGTTCGATTGCCTCTAGTAGAGATTCGCACCGGTTGACTAAATTCCCTGGCTCCCCAGCGCAGCTGCAGCCTGGCGGCTCAGACGGTTTCTCTCTCACGCGGCCTGACGATGATCGAATTACTGAACAGATGTTCTACGAACTGATGCAAAAGCGTGGATGGCACAATCTTCCCGAACAGGCGAGACGGCAAATGCAGGCATATCCGTCTTCCAAAAAATGGACCCTCATTTATCAGGACCGCTTAACTGAGTGGCAGGGCGAGCAAAAACGGAGACAGACCGCGCGGACCGGCCAATACTCTAATGTTGACATTACTGCGAATTCTGACGAAGAGGGCTCTCCCGAGTGGTATGTTCGCAAGGTAATGGAGAATAGCCTGGACTCGAAAGGCCTGGGTAGTCTTGAGGTCAATCTTAGGACACAACAGATCGGTTGGGTGAAGCGCTTCATCGAATGCCAGGGGCAGGTGGCTCTCACCAATGTTCTGCTTAAGATAAACCGGAAGACCGCTGTAGGACCAGCTGCTCCTACGGACTCAAAACTAAGCGACAAAAACCTCGATAAGGAGTATGATATTATAAAGTGTTTGAAGGCTCTGTTAAACAACAAGTATGGCGCTGATGACGCCCTGGCCCACCAACAAGTCGTCGTGGCTCTTGCAACGTCGCTCATTTCGCCAAGGCTCACAACACGGAAACTTGTGAGTGATGTCTTAACCTTCCTTTGCCACTGGGAGGACGGCAATGGCCACATGAAGGTTATTCAGGCTATGGATTACGTCAAATCACAGCAAAATGAAAATGGCAGATTTGATGCGTGGATGCGACTGGTTGAAGTTACCGTGGATGGCCGAGGAAAGATGGGCAGCCTCGTCGGCGCCAGCGATGAGGTTCGAACCGGTGGTATTGGAATGGAAAATCTCCTCATGGAATACGCCGTGGCAACCCTCATCCTAGTGAACATGATCATCGACGCGCCAGAAGGAGACCTCCAGCTACGTATGCATATTAGAGCTCAGTTTGGTGCCTGCGGGATCAAACGAATCCTCACCAAAATGGAAGGGTTTCAGTACGACCTTCTGGACAAGCAAATCGAGCGGTTCCGTACAAATGAAGCTATCGACTATGAGGACATGCTTGAGAGGGAGAACAGCAGCATCAAAGATAGTATCGAGGGCGAGGTAAAGGATCTGAACGATCCGACTCAGATTGTGGATGCCATTCAACAACGCCTGCAGGGCACAAAAACCCAAGACTACTTTGTCTCTGCTCTTCAACATCTTCTTCTCATCCGTGAAAATGATGGAGAGGAGCGGTTGCGCATGTTTCAGCTCGTTGATGCAATGCTCAGCTATGTTGCCATGGATAGGCGGCTCCCCAACTTGGATCTCAAGCAGAGTCTTAATTTTACAGTACAGAACCTTTTGGACAAACTCCACACAGATTCTGAAGCTCGGCAAGCTCAAGATGAAGCTCTCGAAGCTCGCCAGATTGCCGAGGCTGCCATGGCGGAGCGAGATGAGATGAAGGCAAGAGTTGAGCTCGGTGCTGATGGGTTGGTAGCCAAGCTCCAGAGACAGCTGGACGAACAGGCTCGTTTCATTGAGGCCCAGAAACGACAAGCCGATGGGCTTAAGGCCGAGATTGAAAACATGCAGACAGTTCGTGCGAAGGAGGCCCAACGTTATGAGCTAGAGACACGTGAACTCTACTTGATGCTGAGAGACGCGCAAGATGTCGCCGCATCGCAGGCTGCAAAGGGCACCATCGGTGATAAGGCGACTGATGAGGACCCTGCTCGAATGCAAGGCATCCTCGACCGCGAAAGACTCATGGACCGGCTTGCTATGCAACTAGAGCGGCAAAAGACACAGTATAAGCTCGAAGGTCGTGTTTGGGGTGAAGCTATAGGTCCATCCGATCGGTTGCGTGCCCTTCGTGAGGAGATGGAGGGTTTCGACGATTATCCTGACGCCCCTGAAGGGGCTGGACTCCCGCCACCTGGCATTTCCGGTGGGGTGCTTGGATCTGTCAGGCGCAATACTAAGATCCCAAGAAAACCGGTTGGCACTCAGGTTGGGCCGGGCACTGATGGTGCCCTCGCTGAGGATGATGACGATGAGACCATCTATGAAAAGCCTAGGGTGGTTGAAATCAGAAGGCCAGTGATGGACCCCAAACAAGCTAGTAACCTCATGAATGAGATTCGGGCGAAAGGCAGAAAAGAGGATGAGAGCGATTCTGATGTCGGGGACGGCGCTACTACGGGCCCTTCACATCCAAGTCTCGAGTCACAATCGCCTATTACACCAAGTGACAACGACAAGCCCAAGATTCAGATCGACGATACCAGCGTTCCACCACCACCACCGCCGCCGCCTCCCCCAATGCCGGGACACTTACCGGGAGCCGCCCCTCCTCCACCGCCACCGCCTCCGCCCTTCCCCGGACAACTCCCCGGTTCCGCACCGCCACCACCGCCGCCACCACCTCCCATGCCTGGCTCTCTAGGAGGAGCACCCCCGCCACCCCCTCCACCGCCAATGCCAGGTGCTATCGGAGGCCCTCCACCACCCCCGCCGCCGATGCCAGGCGCTATATCCGGTCATTTCTTATCCGCTCAAAATAATTTCGCGCCGGTACTCAATGGCATTGGTCTTCCTGTAGTTAGACCCAAGAAGAAGCTCAAGGCTTTCCACTGGGAGAAAGTCGATGCTCCGGAGACAAGTCATTGGGCAGCTCATACACCTTCTGCGGAAGCTCGGGAGGAGAAATATATAGAACTCAGTAAAAAAGGTATTCTCGACGAAGTTGAGAAGCTATTCATGGCTAAGGAGATCAAGAAGATTGGTGGTGGAAACTCTAAGAAGGATGACAAGAAGCAAATCATTTCTGCTGACCTTCGAAAAGCTTATGGTAAGTCACACCCGCTTAATATTCAATGTGCCCAACAACTAATATGAATACAGAAATCGCCTTTGCTAAGTTTTCTCAATACTCCGTTGAGAAGATTGTGCAGATGATTATACACTGCGATAAAGAAATACTGGATAACACTGTCGTCATGGACTTCCAGCAGAAAGACGATCTTTGCAACATACCTGACAATACTTCAAAACTCATGGCACCATATAGTAAAGATTGGACTGGTCCCCAGGCTAACAACGAAGCCAGAGAACAAGATCCTTCTGAGCTCACTAGACAGGACCAAATCTATCTCTACACAGCTTTCGAGTTACATCACTACTGGAAGAGTAGAATACGGGCACTGGCTCTCACAAGAAGCTATGAAGCGGACTATGATGAGATCTCTGAGAAGATGCATCAGGTCGTTGCAGTATCCGAGGCTTTGCGTGATTCAGTGTCGTTGATGAACGTTCTTGGTCTCATTCTCGACATTGGAAACTACATGAACGACGCTAATAAACAGGCCCGTGGCTTCAAGCTCAGCTCTCTTGCTCGCTTAGGTATGGTCAAGGATGATAAGAATGAATCATCGCTCGCGGATCTGGTGGAGCGTATTGTCCGAAACCAGTATCCTGAATGGGAGGGTTTTGCCGATGACATCCAAAACGTTATTGTCGTCCAGAAGATCAACATTGAGCAATTGCAGACAGACGCGAAGAAGTATATTGACAACATCCGAAACGTCCAGATGTCCCTAGACAGCGGCAACCTTAGTGATCCTAAGAAGTTCCATCCACAGGACCGCGTCGCTCAGATCGTTCAGCGCTGCATGAAGGATGCCCGCCGCAAGGCCGAGCAGATGGAGCTCTATCTTGAAGAGATGATGCGGACATACAAGGACATCATGACTTTCTATGGCGAGGATCCGACAGATGACAACGCGAGTCGTGAATTTTTCGCAAAACTAGCCTACTTCTTGCAGGAATGGAAGAAGAGTCGAGAAAAGAACATCCAAAATGAGGAGACACGACGTCGAAATGAGGCTAGTATGAAGCGCAAGCACCCACAACTCAAATTATCGGGCACTGCCGAAGGTGCACCTCCATCACCAGCATCTGCTGGCGCTATGGATTCACTTCTTGAGAAGTTGCGGGCAGCAGCGCCTCAGGCTAGAGATCAACGTGAGCGGAGAAAAAGACTACGACTCAAAGAGAGGCATCAAGTACGTATTGCATCCGGTCAGAAAATACCAGACCTTGATGAGATTCCGGTGGCTGAAGCTGGGCTTCACTCTGAGAGTAACATGGGTGCGATAGACTCGGAAGGCAACCCCCTGTCCCCTAATCTCTTATCATCTGGAACTGCACCTTCGGAAGGCAGCGAAGATGGTGTGGCTCAAAGGGCTGCCATGTTACTGCAGGACATGAGAGGTGGCGATGGCAATGATGATGGAGACGGGGAACAAAAAGAAAGCCTGAGGAGGTCGGCAGCCGAAGAAAGGAGAGCTAGGCGGCGAAGACTAAAGGGATCAACAACCAACAGCTCGGGCACAGGTGATGGAGATGGTAATATCAAAAGTCCAGGCCTGGGAGAGATTCCGGCCACTGTCCCTGAAGAATAATACCAACGCGCTCATCCCTCATTTCGCCACCCTATCCATACATACCCTCTGTATCTACAAGTATATACGATATAATGTCTAGAACATACTTAATCCACAGCCAGCGAATTGGGCTTTGGAGAGAGTACCAACGCCTGACTATGAGTTTAGCCGGTTGTGAGAATTAGCATGGAAGAGAAAGATGAAACTTTTCATAATGCATCAAATCTTTTAATTGTGAGGAACAAATCTTGCTTGATTGTTTCGGATACAATGTACCTGCCGTAAGTACCTACATATCTGAGAGTGGCTTTTGAGTGGATATATTACATGTGGCCTTATGGCTGCGTGTGATGTAGAATGAATGCACTTAGTAGATTGCCTGTAGTAGAGACTCCGCGAAGCTTCTCGGAAGTAATTTATCTAATGCTCCTTCGTACGTCAAGGCTTTAGCGATATTTTCTTCTAACAGCGTATTTACACGTAGACAAATGCTATTATTCATTTGCGGTTCCGTAGTGATGACGAGGTCTAAGGACTACCTCACCTAGCAAGCAAGAGAGTAACAAAACTTGCAGATTTTCAATTAAACCATGGCACCCAGAATTAACACTTAGTTTAACGCAAAGCCCATGAGTAATAGACTGCCTAGTACGACGCTAGCACTTATGCCCGAACGAGCGCCAGAGCTCTTCGGGGTAGTAGAGGGCTCGGAAGAGCCTGCTACGGAAGTAGTTGCGTTGTTAATTCCGCTGTTGCCGGTGCCAGAGCTAGAGTTGGAAGCGTTGGCTGCTGCTTCCACGGGCAAGAGGCTGAGGAGGGCACCTAGAACGCTCATCTGCAAGCCAAGGATTAGTGGTTGATCTAGCAGCTACACAAACTTGATGAAGGGATATCGTACCTGAGGTCCGGCTCCCGTGTGATTGTTCCCATGGGAAGACCAGACGAGTCCACACATGCGCTTGTTGTCACCGCCTGTGCAACTCTCGACCGCCGCCTGAGCGCTGGTCTTGAGCACTGGCTGAATGAGACTTGTCGTATATGGTGCTACCTTCATTGTCGAGGCCAAGCTTCGGTGGAGAAAGTACTTGAAGAACGTCATGTCCGTGTTGCACTGAGAGGGTTCGCAGGCAACTTCCGTTGCAACTCCGTCCGGGAAGAAGACGTCGATCGTTCGCTGAACTAGGCCGTCTAGGATCTTCTTCCACTTATCTCCGCCGCTGGTGGAGTTGTACATCACTGCCGCACCTTCTACGGCGAGGCCTGCAGCGAACGAGGTTTGGACCTTATTGACTACAGAGAGTTGGGTTAGGATACATCGATGCGACAGTTGAGAAGGCGTAGGTGGGCTGGGTAGGTACAAGCTTGCGAAAAAAAGAAATAAGGGCGTGTTTATACTCACCCTGATCACATTCTGGGACTGAGGCGCCGTCATACACGTTGAACTTGCTGTCAATGAACTTGGAGGTCTGTAGCCAGTTGAACGTATCCTCTACCGACTTAGCCTGTGTCTGATTTTTGCCGTCCTGCAGGCTCAGGCGAGCACCGAGATTCGCATAGGCCACGTTTGCAAGAGCTGGCGACTCTGTCAGTATATCAAGTCTTTAGTAGTTGGGATCTGCGCCTCACTGGAAATGTAGTTGTAGCCGTTGTTAAACGAGAAGATCTGCCACCTCAAACCACCCGCGCAAGATCCATTCGCAACGCGCCGAGCATCGGAAGACTGCTCGTCAAAAACGTTCTTTACCAGATCAAGCCATTCTAGATTATCTACCCCTGGGCCGGCGAAGCCCGTTTCAGCAGCGGCCAGGGCTGCCATTCCCCAGATCGCCTGGTCGTCATTGCCTGCTGTCGCCGTCCAATTTGCCGGTAGGAAGTCGTTGTTCGAACCGCGCTGCCAGAGAAGGCCTTGTGATATTTTGTCATCGTACTGAGTGTCGCCGGTGCGGCTCCTATAGTCTAACATCGCGGCCCATAATGCGCCGCCTGTCCATTGGTAGTAATCGCCATCAGGTGGTGGGCCGGGTAGTAGTCCGGGGATCTCGCCCGTATAGTAGCTCATGAGATCCTCGGCGACGAGAGCCGCGGCTTTCTTGACGGAGGCTATGAGGTTGTTAATATGGATTTAATTTAAACACACGGCATGGTGGCCTGGCGCTGACCTGCATCGTTTACGTCCACGGTCAAACTAGCGACGACGCCTGTCGCAGACAGAAAGAGTCGAGCGAATGAATTCGAAGAAAACCGAGTCATCTTGGAGTGCGGTATTGCGAAAGAGAGACACAAGATGGTATTTAGAAGCAAAAACGCCAAAAAGCGAAATATTAATGCTTCAAGTCAATCAAGACCATGTTGCAATTATATACTTAATTCCTCCCGAAGTCCTAGACTTATAGTGCATGATGATCTTATTATAGGTGTAATTTCTTTAGCGTGAACAGGCACCAACGGTTGGACCCCCCGGCTAGCCAAGCCTGTGCTGACTTCAGCGGAGTTAAGTTGGTTGTCTTGTCTAACAGTTTTGACAGACCGGGATCCGTATCGCTTTTCCCCATACATAGTAGTCACGAAGTCCAAGCACCCTAACGAAATTGCGAAAACCACAAGATCTTGGCAACGTCGCTATGAGTCAATAAACCACAGATATTAGATATGAGTCCCAAGAATGGTGTAATTTCGGGACAACTTGTCAAGCTAATGTTGTTTTCAAGTAACGATGATCTGGGGAAACGTTACCTGCCTACCTAAGTAGGGGTAGGGCGTTTCAGTGTTCATGCCAAGACCCAATTCGGTTTAGATTCATAAGGGTTCCGTAGGTGAGAGGTACGGTACTGACTCACTTAAGTGATTTTTTATACTCGCTAAGATAAGACTACCGACCTTGGATTGAATTCCGAAATAGACAAGAAAGTGAAGAAGTGTATTATAGTCTGAGAATCTCGATTCTGAAGGCGACGAGTGAGATGATTGTTGAGAGTAGTTGATTGGTGTAGATGGCTTCAATACCTTCATCTCATTTTCGTGAAGTAGGTAGTTTCACTTGCTCTAGTTCCAAGAAACCTCATTGACTGTGTAGCCAACCCCTTCCCTTACTGTTCCCTCCGAACCCATGAGCTGGCTCACAACTCTCCCCTCGATCATTAGTTACATGACCAGTCTATTCATTTTGCAATGATCTATTAGGGCGTCAATAAGGCCATACAAGCTTAGTTCCCTCTTTCAGCTTCAGCCTAGGCTCATATATGCGAAAACCAAGCTTTCGCTTCTCGTTATCGTTCACTCCACATTGCATATTCTTAAAGTTAGGCAGTCACAGATAGCTAGATATGGGTAGCTAAGTTTGCGATCTGCCATTTATATGACATTGAAGCCCTGATGTGAATATTCTCGGATATGAAAAGATGTGTGAATCACCTCGCGTCAACTAGTAATAGCTCACGTGAAATAATTGGTGAATGAAGGGATCGCCAGGAACAACAACTCAATATACGGGACTAGAGGAATATGTCAAGCCAAAGTGGGTTGTATTGGTGATGGAGAACACTGTATGCGGAGAGTGTGTAACTAGACTATAGCAGAGCCGAAAGACCGCACTGTAGCTTCCGTAACAAACGTGACCCTAGACCACAGTACGACGACAGTCTGGGCAAGCCCCCGTTCTCTCAAGCCATGGCATCAGACATCCCTCGTGGAATCTGTGATTACATCCAAGCATCATGATTGCATCTCCATAAACTATGTCTTCATAACATATGGGACACGAGACAACCTTGAAGGAGGCAAGCGTACCTTGTCCCGCTATCGCCCGAGGCAAATCGATCTCAGACGGTGACCGATAGGGCGCTAACACGGGAGATGAATGGGGCGATGACGCGGGACGGGGAGACCGTCGCAGCCTGAGAGTATCTGGGCCATCATCCGAACTTGCCGATTCTTGGCCCAGGCGGCGGCGTGCTGAGCGAGTCTCTCCCGGGACCGTGATTCGCAATTCAGGAGGAGGGATACGGGTGAACTCTGGCACCGAATAAGATCCCGGAGGAGAATAGGGTGTTTGATGTCTGAGATCTTGAGGCTGCGAACGCCCAAGCCATAGTCCTGGTGGAATCGGGGCGCAACGATTGCTAGCGGGCTTGTCTCCGAGCACCTTTGGCTCAGAATTCGCGATGTCTTCCAGCGCCGGATCGTTTACGTGTGAGGTATTGGTGCGCCTTTCGTTGGGACTTTCACGCTCCCTTGTACCAGCCTCTCTGTCAGTAAGAACTGGATCATTTGTATGTGAGGCATCAGTGCCCCTTTCGTTGGGACGTTCGTTGGGACTTGCGTGCCCGCTTGCATTAGCCCATCTGTCGTTAGGAACTGGAAAAGATTTCCTTCTTTGGAACATCTTAACCCAGATCGTGACACCGATGGACACTAGTAGCACGAAGACGGTGAGGGTGGCCAGGATGGCTCGGCCGGGATGGTGATCTAGAGAGTTGTCGATACGTTCGATCGTCCAAGGATAAGCGTCTGATTTGACGACAATATACACGCCCAGTCCCATGTACAGAAACGGAATCAGCACACCCACGTATTTCTGGATCAAAAACAGAATATGTCTCTGCTTGATAATTAGATATCCAACTAGGCACCAGAATCCGAGCAAAATGTAGTATACTACCACATATATGGCTATTTCCGCTCTCTTAACTTGCGAAAATAGTGGTATGTATGTTCCGATGTTATCACCTCCATTCAGTAGTGTGATGGCGGCAACCTTTGTAATGCTCTTCAGTCCTGCAGCCTGAACGTTTTCTGACTCTCCGTCTTGTGCTGGAAGCAGATCGAGTAGCTTCCAGAAGCCAAGAATGATCGGAAAGAGACCAAGAAACCCGATTGGTTCGGAAGGAATAACTGTGGCCGCACCGAAGCCGATCAGACTGATGGCAATGATGACTGTGAACCCGAGATATTGGCCAATGGTGATTTTGAGTGGCGTCAAAGTGTTGCTACTTGCCGACTCTGCGAAAAAGGTAACCAAGACAAATGCATCATCAATATTCGTGAGAGCGAACGTGAGCGCTGCAGTGCCGACTGCCTGCCAAAAATCCATGGTAGAACTGTCTGTGGGCAAAGAAATTCAGGAGAAGGGACAACACTGGTGTATCTGTTATAACGACTTTGGGTAGACTTTTTGAGGATTACAACAAGGGCCAGAGATCGAGGGCCTGGAAGGTTATTCGAGATTCAGGTCCGTGTTTGCTATTATCGTTTGCCTTGAGCAAACACAGGTGGCTGAACATTTCAAACACCGACTTGCATATTAGTTACATGATGTCGCCGACTTGACCCTGGTAGACGGGTAGTTGCATGCCCATACCTAATGGCTAGTTGGTAGATGGCACGACTTGTACAGCTGGGCTCCTAGAAAAATAGCTTGGCGCCTATGCTAAGTTTTTAATGGCAGCAAACATATTAAAGTATTATGTTATCGACATACTCGACCGAGGCATCGTGGGAACGCTATGTGAAGTAGCTATCAACACATTGGATCTGAAGCCTGTATACGCCCGGCATATTTCCTATTCAGCATCGGCACGATTCTTGGCACCGTAGGAATGGGATGGATACTGGCGATTAAAGACCGGTTCGGTATCGAGAATGGGAGTGAAATACGGTAGGTACATAGGTAAGTAGGCATGTTGGTTGTTCAACATTGACTTCTATGTGAAATCAGATGCTCCAAACCAGATGTGGAAAACGCTAACTCCGGGTCTTGGCCCTCGGCTTTACGACGTCATAATTCGGAGCTACGATGATATTAAAAGTCCTACATAGTATGCATGGAAGCTGGGATTTTACAATTCCTCGTCTGTCTTGGACGCCTTCTATAAATCTTTGTTTAAAATTAGTCGATGTCTAAAATGCCGTTACGACCAGTATCTCGGGTCGTTCCGGGGCGATGGCCCAGAACTAGACGAACACATCTCTTTTTTGCCTCTGCCACGCCCACGCGCCCCAGATTCCTAGGCACTGTTACGCGATGTCCGTCTCCGACCTGCGAATGCGCCGACACTCCCGAGATGCCGCAAGGCCTTCCAATAGACTACAAGGCGAACCTAAACGGTTTGATGGCTAGTTATGCCGAACAAGTGCTCATCTGCACCGGGCGAAATGACTGGCCGTCGCGCATCGAGGACGATAACAGCGGCGATAACCTCGCCGCCGACCTAAAGGAATTGATCGGCCGTGGTGGTACATATAGTGACGTGAGTCCGTCGTGTAATTGGGGACCCGGCGACACCCGTGTACCTCAGTAGTTAAGTTAGAGAGTAGTCGCTGACGGTAAGTGCATTTCCGAGTAGCCTTTTCACAATATCTCCGTCCTCAATTCTTCATTCCCGTCGTCCATCTCCCGACGACCTCAACTCCAGACCACATCCGCCTATCTGCTGCCGAGTTTCAAATACGTGCCCTTCCTCCCCAGGGTGTCTTTTGATTCTGTCCAGGCCTTAGTAAAGGGTTATTTACTGCCTGTCAAGCTCCACCCCATGAACGACGGCTTGCCCCAGATACACAAGGACCGGCTTTTAAGAAAAGATGCTTATAGGCATTTGCTGCATGGCGTCCGCGACGTAGATGACGTGTTAGTCCTGATATGCGGACACGGCGGCAGAGATATGCGCTGTGGTGTAATGGGCCCTGTACTCCAGGCCGAATTTGAGAGACAGCTCCCGCAAGTCGGATTAGAGGTTCTCCACGGTCCCCTTATTGACGAAAGCGTCTCTTCGCCGGCTCTGTCTGGCACGGGGGGAGAAAAGCCGCTTACGGCACGAGTAGGTCAGATCAGTCACATTGGCGGGCATAAGTTTGCCGGCAACATTATAATCTATCTACCCCCGACGTTCAAAGATAACGCTGGCAACCCTCACCCATTAGCTGGCCACGGTGTCTGGTATGGCAGAATTGAACCCAAACATGTCGAAGGAGTGATCCAGGAAACTATCATCAAAGGAAACATCATAACAGACCACTTCCGAGGAGCTATCAAACAAAATGGAGAGATTGTTCGGTTATAGATATCAAGGTAGGCTAATTGTGCCTTGTGCTCTTTTTAGATTTACAGTACTAATGACGGCTATCTTGGTAGACCGTTATTGTATATAATTGTACCAATAGCATAATTGTACTGATAGCGAATTTATTGGGTTTTAAGCAGGCTGCCAGCTGTGTAGCCCCGAAAACAACTGGAATCCACCTGGCAGCCTGCTGAACTTTCTAAATCCTTGAATTTCCAGACTGATGAGCATTCTCGCATCAAACTAATCTCAATGCACAGCAATGCAATGAGATGGCTCGGCCGAATAGGGGGGCCTACACGGAGTGTTCAAGCCTCTGTTTCGCATTACCGCATACATAATAATAACGGTGCACTATCGAGGCGGCTACGTATAAACTCATCTTTAAGCCATGCGTTCTGCAGCTCAAGGGTTTTAACAAAGGCAACACCATCTAAGTCTGAATCTGCACCACCCACTCAGATTCGGAGTTCGCGTTCTCCAAGCCCACAATGGGCAATTCTAGCTCTGATATTTGCTGCCTCGGCCGGCACTGCATATCTGTACCGGAGCCGATCTGCGTCTTCCGATGACGATGTGATCAATACATCGACATTCACCGCCTTCACAGTCACAGAGCGGGAGCAAGTATCTCATACAGCATTCATCATTACTCTTCGCCCGAGCGCGTGGACAGACCTCAAAGGGCTTGATCCTGGACGCGTAAAGGGCGAGCCAGTAGGGTTTCTATCAAACCGTATCCAAGAGGCGTGGCGTCATGGTCTATGGTCCGTCGAGATCAAGCAACCGCAACTACAGATCGCGAGGCATTACACTCCCTTGCCACCTTTCTGCACGCCAACAGGCTCTCCATCTGTAAGAGAAAGGAATTCCCCTGAAGATGGCGACACGGACGGCTTGCAGGCGATTCGAAAGACAGGCATGCGACTGGTCCATGAGGAGCAAGATGAGCAGGCCGATATCCGTATTCTGATTCGTAGAATGGATGGTGGCGAAATGTCAAACTATCTTTCAAGACAGCGTGTGGGTGATACTGTCTGGCTTCGTGGACCGCATCTGGGATTCGATATTCCCCGCAGATTAGGCGACAGCGGCGTTCATGATAGTAGCATTGAGGTCATCGATGCCGGAAGTCAGAGGGGCGTGGTCTTCCTAGCTGGTGGGACTGGTATTGCGCCGGCGCTGCAGATTGCGCACAAGCTCTTGGATAGCCACAACTCTAACGATCCTACCGAGAGTCGGCCACGTGTATCGATTCTATGGGCTAATCGCTGGGGCATCGACGCACTCGGTCGTGAACAGGTTTCTTCGGTCCCGAAAAAGCCGAACAGCTGGTTCAGATTCTGGAGCGGAGATGATAGCAATCCCAGTACAAATTTAAAGGAGAGTGGAAAACAGACAGACAAGGAGCCATCTTCTTCCCTAGCGCTCCAAATCCAAGACCTAAAACGGCGCCATCCGTCGCATTTCCAGATTTCATATTTCATCGACGATGAACAATCCTTCATCGAAACACACAATATCGAGGCCGCACTCGCCTCTACCTTTGGTACGAAGGGGACATCTAACATAGATAGAAGATGCACATGGCATTCCGCAAAAGCCGTCGAACTTCTACCAGATGATAATGATGCTGCGCGCTCTTCCTCTTTGGACCCGGCCTACACTTGTACCTGCACCCCCGATGCAGAACCAGAATCCTCAAAACGCCCTGGGGTGAACCTTATTTGTGTCTCGGGTCCGGAGGGATTTATTGAGGCCTTTGCGGGTCGAAAAAGGTGGCACGACGGCAACGAAATGCAAGGTTCTACCCGCGGCGTACTGGGCCAAATACAGAAGAATAAGGGGAAGAAATCAGGAGAATGGCTGGTGTTGAAGTTATAAAATATGTGTGTGATCTGTTACGCGTCCGAGATCATTGTAAGATTACTCCTTCCTGATTAATCGCATAGGTAGCTATAGAAGGCAATTTCACCAAAATATGCGAAACTAGACTGACTGTTTTCAACTCAGCTCAAACCCACAACCGTTGAGTGGTTCTATATTCTCTTCTGCGTAGATGCAAGTACGGGGTATATAGGGGCCGGCCCTGGAATCTATCTTGCAACCAGCCTGAACGGTCCTGATTTTCCCATCCTTGAACAAACAAAATACAATCTCAACATATTAGCGTGCCTCCATCTCTAATACAAGCCCACACAAATATCACCACGGACCCTAGCAGTCAGGTGCACCTCGGCCTCCAAATCCAGCTTGATACCGACCAGAAGAGCGGCGGACTTCTGGTTGCCCTTATCGTCGGTGGCGCCCTTAAGAAGTTGACCTACGCAAGAGTTGAGCATAAGAAGGGGTTCTATCAAAGCGTGAGAATGATGGTTGGACTTACCGGCTGGTTGAGACAGGCCAGATGAGGTAGGCAGCTGCGGCAGAGTCAAGGAGTTCTGGGCACGACGACCGCCTCGTGCTTGTCCGTCTGAGTCGGAGTCGCTGTTGTAAGCATTGGTGGTCTTGGGGATGGCGTTGGGACTAGGGTATGGTTGTTAGAGTTTGGTTACGAAGATATAATGATACGGTTCGTCACTCACGCAGTCTGAGTAGCCATTGTATAGATTTGAGGGTTTGGGGGATTCGGGCGGGAAGTGATAAAATAGAAGATTAATATTAGAAGTCAAGATTGTCTAGAGGGAATATCGCGCTGCGATTTCAAGAGTCAGGCTGGCTGAAGAGATTGGATTATGGGTTGCGGCTGATGCTGATGCTGATGAACTTGTCACAGACTGTGGGCTTCCGCGACGTTTAAATCATGGACAAATCTTCATATTGCCTTTCGCCCGATGAGACCATTTCTTCTAAAAGACCTATACTATGGCTCCACTATACTCGTGAAGCTCGTTCGCGACACCAAATGAAATCCTTTGTGTCCCAATCCAGGATACTCGTTCGATAGATGGGACGATGCATGCGACGAGGAGCTACTGAATGCGAATTGTCAGGGGTAACCTCGTCAGCATCAATCTTCAATGTTTGCGAGACCCCTTAGTTCAAAGATCAAAGCGTAGAGCCTCAAACACTATGGGTCCCGATAATCCTTGCCGTACCGCTGCCGCCCCCGGTTTCTGATCTGAGGATGGCATGATCCGGCGGAGATTATCGCGTAGACTGTCAGATCGCTTAAGTACAGGCAAATCGAGGAACAAACTTTATCGCAGCATAGATAATGCATACCTAAGCGTGCGCATCTGTGTTTCAATACTTGGCATTGAAACATAGCTCAGTGTATGGTAGCTTATCAACTTAATTACCAACCACCATACTCATCATATGATTCCCGCCTTGATTCTTTTTCGCTGACTAAAATTGATGAATTTCATGTCTTCTGAACGTTCAACACCAAATTCTAGTCTTTACGACAAAACAATCAGCGAAATCTTAAGTGAAGCTTTGCGTAAGGAAGAGGTTCAAACAGCCCTCAAGGAAGCGTGTCGAGGGAAAGCCCCAGAGCAAATTGCCCAAGAAGCCACTATGGCAGTGCCTATGCTTCTGGCATTGACTATCTGTCCAGCATTGCTAGGAACCCAAGAGGCAATTCGGCAAAGCCAATCCAAGAATAAGCGCGAAGAGCATCGTGCTCGTCGATGTAACTTGGTTGTGTCGTGTGTGAAACAGTCAATTCGGAGTCGTGACATCGATGGAAAGCTCATTGTACTGAAAGATAACAAGGTAAGCTTCCTCAATGACATTTCATCTGATTGCAAGACTAACATTGCGGTTCTTTAGCTCTGGATCACAACTACACCTCCAGCATCACACGATGAAGACCCAGAGCCTACCGACGATGGATATCCATTTTCAGGGTACTTCCTTCCGTATCCAGGCACTTCATACGAAGGCTTGGTTAGCACAATCAGTGATGATCCTCCAATGTTGAATTGGATATACGTTGACAAGGATACCTACGAGGTTAAATATGGCCTTCGAACCGATGCACAAGAGAATCTAACGGGACCGTTCGATTGCACACGGCAGGACCGACGCATGACCTTGGAAGGTTGGGAGGGTTTTGTTGCAGTAGAGGACTATCCAGGAGTGTGGGCGCTATACTTCGATCGCGACGACGATGGATTGGTCACGAAAGTTCCCATGGGTACGAGAGTCCTCGAGGTAGAACTGACTCGACGGGAGAAGAAGGAGCGCAAACCTGAGCCTGACCCTAATCAAGCACAGACATTGGACGAGATGATGAAGCAGCATAAAGAACAATCAGCGAGACAGGAGGAAGAGACAAATGGGTTTCTACAGGACGAGGGGCAGAATCGGCAGCCTGAGTCCGACCATGAGCCTCCAGATCATTCAATTGACCAGGACAACGCTGAGCTAAGTAACTTGATCGTCGGCATAGGGAAACTGAGCCCTGATGACGATGCGGCTGTACACATTCAAGGGCAACCCATTCATACGATACCAGGATCGGCATCTTCAAGTGCCAACTCGGATAACTTTTCGTTCTGGTCGGCAGAGAAGAAGATAGATGAGATTGGCGAGGCTGCTTCAGTTACTGCGACAAGTATCGACATAGATGATGCATCCAATAGTACTCCTCAAGAGTCGCGGTACAGGAGGCCCTACGTAGAAGATAGCCTTGGCGTTGAATCTGTAGATTAGTTTACAACGTAATACCCATAAGCAGCGAGGTTGAGCAATCATATAAGCTCTTATAATCATAATCTATCATAAAGGTGAACATACTCTTGAAATTCGTGCCAGTGTTGTCAGATGCTTTACTAAACACATTTTGCTTAAGTTGTTTTGCTCTAAGTGTTGATCCATCTTAGTTAGCTAATTACACAATCTCAGCACCAGTCAGGTGATAATAACAGAGTACCTATATGGTGATTTCTCGCTCTTCTAGAACATATCTAAGGGGTTTGAGTTTCATAGGGCGTCTCGAAATTTGGGGGAGGTCCTAATAGAATCTGGGCTGATATCAGCTGTTGTCAAGCTTCTGGGGTGTTTCATGCCAACCTCCTGGGACACCCACAATTCATGCGGTACATAAACGCGACAGTAAGCTAATCGGAGCTGGCCGCTGTCAATCCTTTGAGTTTAAGCGCTTTACGGGATGTTCTCCATAGCACATGCTAGGATCTGCATTGATTTTCTTCCTGGCAAGCCTAGGTTGCATCTTCGAAATGCATCTTTGCTTTGAAATAACAATACGCTATGAGTAAAATACCAAAATTCGAGGCAGCACCAAAATGCTCAAAGACTTCCTTGACTCTACGACCAATGGCGTCGATAACGATGAGGATATCGCGGAGCTTGTTGTAACAGCTCTCGGCACATCAGGTACACATTACATGTGCTGGAAAACCAACTCGGGAGAGTATAAGCAACGTGAGTCATTTGCAAGGAGGATTACACGCAGCTAGACTAACATTTCGCTTTGAAGGGTCATACGGACTTCCAGCACAGCTACAAGAATGGTTATTTCCATCAGATGGTACTACTAGAGATTTCGATACACTTCAAGTAATACTGCTGAGCGACAACGCGTTTTGGGCTTCTGATAAAAATGGAGAGATAAGGAACGACGGCCCTAGCCCGCTCTCACAGCTTCGACGTGCCCTCACCTTCCATGACAACAGCCTCTCATCTACACACCAGCGACGCTTGAGCAGAGGCAGAGATTTCGAGCAAAACTCAGAACGTCCGCGATCTAGTACACTTCCAGCAAGTCTATCGAGAGAAAATTCTATGACGAGGAAGCAACTGAGGCCCCTTTTCAGTCATGGTCGAACATATTCATTAGACAAGTCTCGTCTTGGGCCAGCTGTCCCTGTTGCTGTGAGACGGCAGGGGAGGACATCTCCAATACGTCCACGAAGCATTGACACTACTGTCTACCCTGAGCTCGAAGTGCTGAAGGAGCAACCGACTCCCCGGCCTAGTGCTAGCTTATCGGCCACTTCCGGTCCTCAACACAACGCAACGGGAGCTTATGGTTACGAGCGACAAGAAGAGGGCAACGCAAGGCACAGACAACTAACATCAGCCGTATACAACAGACCCAGCTACGTAGATACTGGTGTACAGACCGAGCCGGAGCCAATATCGAATGCGGGAGACCATGAGCCCCGAGATTGCAGGTGCCGAGTTGCAGGTTATAACAGCCAACGTGATTCAGCTGTATCATTTGGCCTTAGCTCGAAATCGTCGAGGTCGAGCATTAATACCCCTATCACAAGACCCGACTCAGGATTCTTTGAGCCTGGCTGGGCTTGTCCTCCTCCGATTGTTGCGAACCCAATCGTAATGGGGAGGATGCAGGACTACTTCCGGTCTACGAATTATGTTCTGGGGGCAGCCCTTCATCCCTAGGGGATGAGGGCGAGGTTTTAATTAGGATTATTACATGTATTATAGATGTACTTTGCCATTTACCGAATCAGACGAGGACTAATCGTCCAGAGGGATATTAAGTCTAGCGTGACGTGATTATAGTGATCTGTTTGCAAGATCTCTTTCTCTTTCTTGTATTATTGTACTACAATAAGTACGAAGTTGTAACTGGTGTAAAACTATTTAACCAGCCCCGATGTCTCTTAAAGTTGTGCCAATCTATAAACCATCATAAAGCCACAACTGATTATTTTGACTGTCACGGCAGCCATGTACTGACTAAATGTTGAGAACTAAGTCGTGTGTAGAGTGACCAGATCGTGCTATAGGGACATAACTATAGAACTGTCTTACTGCTTTAGCATCTCTATGTAGAAATGCAAAACTAAATAGGTTTCTTACGACACGCAAGAATTCCTATATTTGAAATATGTCCTTAATCAGGAAATTATGTAGTCAATAGAGATATATAATTGAATGCCAGATGTATATAGTATGAAAGATCAGTTAATCATGATCTATTCATATCAAAATATAGCGCTGTGGTAAAGGGTTACAGGTTAAACTACGTGCACAAGGTGTATACTAACCAGAAAAATCGCCGCCGTCTCGTCATTCATCGCTATTGCATATGATATCTCGAATCCTAGAACTCTCATTTTTTAGAGCTTGCCTTTACGAGGTGAAATCCATATTCCTTCTCCCTTAGCGTATTCAGTGCCTCTATTGTCCTTGATATCGTAGGCCAAGAACAGTTTTCTCCCTTCGGCTTTAGTGAAAGTGGCTGACGCTATCACCACTTGCGGTGTGGATATCGGTTTCATAAACTTAACATTCATGCTGGCGGTAAAAGTAGGGCCCGCCTCGGCCATGTTGAGTATATGCTCCGGAATTTCTGCGCCCTTAGCCATCATCTCGTGCAGGACCATAGCGTTGCAGAAAAAAAGACAACCCATCGCCTCATCTAGAAGGGAAGCTATAAGTCCCCCGTGCGCAGTCCCGTTGAACCCATTGACGCCTGGGCGAAGATCGACAAGTAGCGACATCGTGTTGATTAACAAACGTGGTCCCCCTCCTACTAAAGGTGTGGGCGGCAACGTCATCTGAGTTAGATCTGAGAAGGGAGATAGGTAGAAGCCGATGTACTCCGGGACGGTATTAGGAGTCTTAAGACTTGTCTTGAAAAGTTGATCTTGTGATGGGAAACGCCCATCTGGCCCGGCTGGTTGCCGGGCTTGGGGTGTGAACTTAACAACGCCAGGTTTCTGAAGGAGCGTAGCGCACCATGGTATGGATTCAAGTGAAGACATATTAAGCGTGTCAATCGACGGTTCTGGGAAGGTCTCGATATTAAACAAGGCTCAATAAGCGATTGTGAAGTTCACAAAGACAACTTAATCACGTTGCCAGTCTTGCGTAGCCTAATATAAAGGTGGGTCTGAATGGTAACCTCGGTACCGTACCCTCGGTATATCCACATTATTAAAAGATAACTAATCATTATATGACAGTATCTGTATGCTAAAATCCAAGAACGAGGGCCGAATTGACTAAATAGAAACAATCTCCTACCTTCTCTATTGTCCCTTTCCTCGTCTTCTCGCTTCTTCGTAGTCATTGCAATCTACTTCTCGCACTCGGGAGAAAGCGAGGAAGCTGTGAGCGGGGACGCTGGTTCGTAATTTGGATCAGGACTATCTCCTAGGAATGCGCAATACACTGTATGATGATAGGACCAACCTTTACGATTTGGAACGTAAGTATCTTGAATGAGACGGTGTCGATTTGGCTAGTAGAAGAAACTCGTCACGATCCCAAAGTTTTCTGGCACACGGTCAATTCAGGATCTGGAGGCTTGTTCCCTCACCCTTCGTAAGGCAGTAGAGGATATATTATTGGGGCTATTAAAAAGAGGGCGAAAATCCTTTCTCTCAGTAAATACTGGCAAGAAGCGTTTCATGGTGCTCATGGTGCTCGAGTACCTACGGATGATCCCTCTGGCTTAAGTTTATAGATCTTGATGGGCAATCCCTTCGCTCACTACGATTAGGAATAGATAGGACTTATTCTTACACGGTCTTAGTGACTGATGGGAATCGGCCACGTAACCGCACTACTTTGCCATCTCCTGGATGAGAATGACTACCTGCGCCCCTTTTCACATCTGATAACACCGATCTCATTATCTTCTCTCGTCTTTCTACGTATTTAGCAGTAAAGGGGGGTTGATTCTGCGTGTAAGTGCTGCGCCAGGATATCGTCGATCTAGTTCTTGATCCCTCCTCACACCCAACTTAGACAAGTTTCTACTATCTGATCAATAATGACATCAGCTTGCGAAGACTACCTAAGTACATTCGCGGCTTTCTCTGGCAACCATGACATATTCAACTACCAACACTATTATCGTACTGATATGACGTGTTGAGTATTATTAGCTATTCTTCATACGTATCCTTACACTCTGCCTTAAGACAACCAGATGAGCATGCTAGAATAATGAGGGAAACAGCACGGGATTACACCAGGCAGTTAATCATACTTGTACAGCTTAATTGTATTTAAATAGCTACATACATTATCTACACACTCGTTAAAGGACCATCACTAAGTCATGAATCGTAATCTCGTCTAAGCCTTGTACCGAGCCGGCACCGCAGCCTTCAGTAGCTTCGGGAAGTTGGGCGTACCCAGTCCGGAAACCGGGTCCCATCCGGCAGTAGCGTTCCAGCTCGCGTACGGGATGACAGGGCTGCCGTTAGGAGCACCGTGGAACCGAGCAGTACCATCACAGCCCGTGCTTCCGCCAAGCGTGATGTCGTTGAGCGCCTGCGGGTTTGAGTATAGGAGCGGGTTCAAGAAGCCTAGGGTAGGCTTCTTGGCCTTCAGCCTGGCATCGTTGAGAAGACCGACGATGCCGGCGAACGCGGGAGCCGAGCACGAGGTACCCTGATAACCCTTTAGCACACCCTTGTCGTAAACGCGGTAGCCGAATCCCTGAGCAGATACGTCCGGGAACCCGCGACCTTGGGTGTTATAATAAGGCTTGTTCTTATTGCCGATCTTTTGGAGATACTCCTTCACGGCAAGCTCCTGCCACACGGGACGGGACCAGTAGTCCGAGAAGCCACCGGAAGAGAAGAACGTGGCTGTCTCATTCAGGTAACGCGTAGAACCTACGGAAGTCACCCAGGGACAGCTGGCGGGGTACTGCGGTTGGAACTTCGTGGTGTTCTTGCCATCGTTGGAAAGGCAAGCCGAGCCGGTACCAGAGTCGCCCGACGAGAATATCACGCTCACGCCGCGAGACCCGAGCTGAGCGATCAGGTTGCATACGGACAGCGCGTACGACTTGGGAACGCTCTGCTCGTTCTCACCGTATGACGTGGAAATGACCTGCGGGAGCTTGTCCTGGGGCAATTTGAGCACGTTCTTCAAGAATTCTAGATAGGGTTCGTCGTTGTTGTCATTCGGGTCGGGCTGGTCAAGGTCGGTGACCAAGGGGCCGCGACCACCAACAGAGAACTCGGTCACGGGCAGCGGGTGGCCGGTTCCGATGATGTATTGTAAGTCTAGGTTGGCCTCGCCACTGTCAGCGGTCGACGTCTGGTTGTCGAGACCACCGTTGTACAAGACAACGGAGACGTTCTGGCCGATAGCTTCGGGCAAGTAGTTCTGCTCGAACAGAGCGAGATCGCTGTAACGGGCGTACTCCTCGAGATAACTGACAAAGGAGACCTTGCTGCCGCTGTTGGCGTCGGCCTTGTAGTCGATATTGTAGAAGGTCTTCAGACACGCCGGGGTAATCAACGCGTCACAGTTGTCCGCGGCAGCCGCAACCTGGATCTCGAAGATCTGGCTTCCGGTCTCGTGATTGGCACGGATCGCAGCGAAGCGGGTCGTCGGCTGCACCAGATTAATGTGCTCGGCAACATCCTCGGGGACCGAGTACTCGAGCGTGCGCAGGACCTTGCGCGGCTTGGCCTCTTCGCTCACGAACCAGGCAAACTGCGTATCGAGCATCTGGTTCGCGACGCCAACCGTCGTCTTGAAAGTGATCCAGTCGGCATCTTCCTCGACGCTCTCGACGCCGGCATTCTTGAGCCAAGCATGAACGGATGAGAGAGAGTCCTGGCGAGGGAGAAGCATTCTCTTCATCTCATCATGGTCCTGAACTACGTAGTCTAGGTTTAGTACGGTATCCCTTTTTTAGTCAAACTCCTCGACTACTTACAGTGCTGTCCATACTTGGGGTGAGAGGGAGTGGACATGTCCAAGACGGCCTGCTCAAAGCCCTCCACATCGCCCTGCTGGAGGGCAATCTGCAGCTTGATCACCTGGCTATCCTCTGCCGGGCCCTGGAGTTTCCATCCTACAAGAGACTGTGAGCTTTCTCGTCTAGCATGATCTATCATCACTTCTTACCTTCCGGGACGCTAAATAGCTGCTCAAAGGGCTTGGCGAGACCCTGAGCAGCCAATAGCGACGTGACGAGTAACGAGAGGAAACGAGCCATGTTTACCACTCCGCGAGTTGACTCTGAAGCAAAGGAGATGGAAGATCAAAGAGTTTGGTAGAGCGCGACGTCTAGCTTTATATATGTACTATTTTATCTACATAGTGCCTGGCTCATAAGCAAACAAATGGCTGATCGGTGGGGACTTAGTTCCCTAACTGCCTGGTTCAGCCAAGTTGAGCGCCTCATGGGTTATTGAGATTCTGGAGCTTGTCTTTGGGAGCCGACAATCTCCTTCCTATCTTGGTTTTAGCCGACGATAACGCTGGCTGGTCTCTGCATCCCTTCCCATACTTTGCATGGGTTAGCTTGTAATTAAGCCACAGGTAGTCTGCATGCCCCAGACAAGACAGGCATTGAGTACATTTATTTCATTTCGCCTTCAGGGGTAGTGATACTCTGTTTGCTGCCATTGGCCAATTGACCGAGCGCAGAAATGTAAACACTCCCCCAAGCTTCCGGAAAGCCGTTAGTCGCATGCGGCTGTATTGCCAATTGGTAATTGCTACGGGCAGGCAATGCTAGTACGTTTCTCGTATTAGCGTGAGAGAGGACCTTCGGTCAGCACTACTCCGGTGGACGCTCCTTGTGTTATAAAGACAGCTCTATCGCCACCATTATGCCTCGGAACCTACCGAGTCAGTCAGACGTGGGAATAAGTTGTTCGCCCAGTTTATTATTCATGGCTCGAACGGGTACAATACGGTAATGTAGATGTCGGAGCGTTATCTTGGTTCCAGAACATTTGTTGCCCGATTCGCGATTGGTCTTTCGAAAGTACCGACGGCAAACTGAATCTAGATTCTTTGTGGCTGGGCTCATGAGGGGTTTTGAGACACGGACTTGCCTTCAATTACGATTAAGCGCCCAGATGATCGATGCCCAAAGGATGCCATTGGTGTACAACTCTGGATCGGCTTCATCTATCTGTTATATACATATTTGTTTTAATTGGCATGCAACATAAATGCAATACCTATCATTTTCTTAATTCATCAGGCTTTTAGTACTCAACCTACTGTAAAGCCGAGCACGATATCTTTTAATAGAGCGATCGAATTCCGGGTTGATCAGGTCGAGTGGGAGACCGACGCCGCTAGCTGCCTCGTCTCATAAGAGCGGTGAAATTACCCATCCTTTCAATCGACCCATTTCTCCTTCTAGGACGAAGAAACAACGTCTTTCAATAAGCCCGCCTAAAAGACGCCGCAGAAAGAAGCATCAGAAAACACTTGCGCCGGTTGACCCCACAAGCCAGGTCCGGCAAGCTCCACCTTCACCAACTCGGGGGCGTCCCCGCACGGCTCAACCGACGACACCTCAACTCCAGACAGTAGTGACAGGACCTGTTTCGTCGTGGCCTGGCCTTTTGCCATCGAATAAGATTCTAGGTTTAGGCTGCTTGTGTCACTTCTACGAAGAGTTTTGGGAGGTGAAACATTTGGTGACAATTGAAAGGAAGGGTCAAAATAGGAAGAACCATGTATTTTTGGGCATCACCTCGAGCCAGTGGGAAAATCGGTTATGCGTGATAGTAATAGTTGAGCGGAAGAGGGGCAGATAGTAATGTTCAAATGTCACACTCTCTGATATCCACAGCTGCCTAGCCTGAACACAACAGTATTCCCGCGACCAACACAACCGCCCTCAATCAACCTCACGCCAGATTTCACACAAATACCGCCAACAACGTTACCAGGTTGATCCGACAATCACAGCCCTCAACACCGTCTTCGACGGAAGGGATCTGAGGCCCGCGACTAAAGGTGTGGCCGTGAGGGCCTCATCGTGCCTCGGGGCGACTGGCAGACAAGGTTGATGTTCGGCACGGCCGACATCACAACAAGAGGTAAAGGCAGGATAAATAGGGCCGCAATAGACTTAAAAACACCACCCAAAACAGGGCAGCAGCCGGTCTATTCAACCTAGCCTCAACAGGGCCGCCGGCAGCAGGTCCATTTCACATCAGCCGGTGATCACGATATCCGCCAGCGGCGGCGGCGGCCCGCAGCAGCCTGTAATAGTAGCTAGCAGACACCTAGATAGACCTTCCCTAGCTGAAAAGACAAGAGCTTCCGCATATACCGTTCATCATAGTTAGTGACACCAAAGGATACTGGCATTACAAGTCGGTTATTCTAATAATCGGTCAGTAAAAGGGAAGAAGGCGGCTATATTGGCTACTGAGTTTTTGGAATGTGTAAAAAAAGATCGGGTATACTAGTGCATGTTGCTGGTATGGGCCCGTCAAGCCTGGATTGGCACGCTTTCCCTCGTGCCATTTCTCATGTTTTCCCTCATGCCTGCCCTGACCCGCAGAACTAATCTTGCTGCGGATATGCTAAACCTATTATATACATGGTGATTAGGACTTGGCGAGGGGCTGACCATCCTTGATCTTTTGCTCGCCGTACTTCTTGAGACGGATAGCCTGGATGGCAATGAAGCCAGTGGTGTCCATGGGAGAGAATCCTTCGAGGGAGTCCATGGAAGCATCCTGCTCGGAGTACAGGTTGGAAGCGTCGCTAGATCGGCCGAGAACGTAGGCGTGGCCCTTGTAAGCGGATAGTCTGACGACACCAGTCACGTTGTGCTGGCAGAAGACAACAGAGTTCTCAATCTAGTAGTTTGTTAGCCCGCCAGCTTTAGATTCGAAGTCGAGATACTTACAAACTCGCGCTCAGGGCTGAAGTACATTCCGTTGTACAAAAGACGAGACCAGGTCAGGCTGACAAACTGATCCCTGAGCTCACGGACGCGGCCGTCCATGACCAAGCCCTCAAGAGACAAGTGGGCCAGACGGGCAACTATACACAGTCAGTACTGTTTGCATGTCTAATTCTTTGGGCACAAGGGACTGGCATACTGGTCAATCCTGGGGTACTATGACGCGAAAGTCTGCATTAGCTACTACAATTACGTAAAAAGGGAAGGAGAGTTTCAAGTTCAAGTCATCACATACTCGTAACAGCCACTAATCCAAAGTTAGTAATCATGGTCTAAGAGTCCAAGGGAGGGGTAAGACTCACCGGCTCTTCAATCCGATGAAGCGATTCTCAACAATGTCAACTCGTCCAACGCCGTTTTCATAACCAATCTAAATTGTCATTAGGTAGCTGTTCCGCGCAAATTGCCAATTGTTCGCAATAAAACGTACCTGGTTGAGCAACTTGAAGGACTCAACGGAATCTGTGACCTCCTTGTCACCGACAACAACCTTGGAGATAAGACTGGTGTTTTCATAAGCATGGCTGTGTAAATTAACCTGGAAAACCAACATACCCCTTCTCGAAGTGGACAGAAAACTCGGTAGACTGGTCAGGAGCGTCCTTGGGATCCCTGAGAAGTGTGAGTTTAACAGACAACTAAACAGGCAAGAAGAAATCTTACTTTGTTCGGTCCCAAAGTTCCTTGGGTGGTGTCTGGTCGGGATTCTCAAGAATACCAGCCTCATACGACGAATGCACAATATTATCATCTTTAGACCATGGTGCCTTAGGAGTCGATGAAACAGGGATGTTGTTCTCGGCGGCGAACTTGAGAAGGTCCGCTCGGCCCTGAAATCGCTCAATGAACTCGGGGATCCGCCCTAGAACATGCTTATCAGCATATATTTATTGCAATATTTGGAAGCATTTCAAACATACAAGGAGCCAATATTTTAATGGATGGTTTCAGCGCAAGAAAGGCGAGCTCGAATCGAACCTGATCATTTCCTTTGCCAGTCTGGAAATGGTGAGTTAGCACCTAAAATATCATCTTTCGCAAAGGGATTTACTTACTGCGCCGTGGGAGAGGTAGTCACAACGGTACCTATTAAACAGATTAGATTGAAAATCAAGAAGGCGAACATTAGTTATATCTAGTCGAAAGATATACATAACCAAATCTGTTGATTTGTATGCCACATTTGCACCTTTCCTAGCATCCTGTTAAGCCTCCCGCTTGTTCTTTTTTACCGGAGTAGGTAAACTTACCTCCAGTGGAAAAAGCAAGAGACAGGCTCAACTAGGTAATCCAGGAGCCGGGCATACAGATAGTGCGCAACCAACAGACTCAGTCGCAAATACCCTTTCTCTCTTAAAGACAAAAACGAACAAGATGAACATCACGATACATACTTTTCAGCGACTCTGATCATCGATTTTGCAATTATGGGCCTAGCTAGGGCAGTGCCGAGCAGGTATTGATCCTCAAAGATGGCGTTGCACATGATGGCACGGCTGACAACATCGTCGATAAGCTCCTTCTGAAGGTTCTCAACGACGAACGCTTCAGCACCGAGCTAGAAAACAGTAAGCAAACATTCTTGGAGAATAAAAAATAAAGTAGACCGATAAAAGAATGGAAAGAGCAGAAAGTGGCAAGAGTAGAGTGTGGTGTTGGAGTCTGACCTTCAGAGCTTTAGCCTCAACGGCGGCGAAGTCCTCAATCTGGCCGACATCTCCGAGGTAACACACAACTTGGTAGCCCTGCTGGAGAAGCCAGACCAAGATCTATTAAAAGCGATAAAGTCAGCTTGCAAAACGGAGAAATCCAAGGCGCAATTGGAGAGTGAGGCTAACGGTGGAGGTGTCGAGGCCACCAGAGTAGGCGCTAGAGGAAACGGAATGTCAGCAAACATTGTTGACGATGAATTGAGGGATCGAGGAGGCACTGACAGACAGACACGACCCTTAGACATGATTGCGGGTGTCAATTAATCTGGACGTGTTCTGTATGCGGTGATGTGGTTGAGTTAAAAATTGGCACCGATTGCGGCGGGGTGGAAAAATCTTTGGCGGGGTGAGAGCGATAGCTGTTGGATTTTGCGGTTACGATTAAGGGAGCTATTTGGAAGCCCTTAACAGGAGCGCTATAATGAGTGGTATAATAAAGACACAAGAACTACACCTAATTTGTATAAGGGATAAATGTTATAAAATAATAAGCTATATAAACTCTTAAACTTATATATTTATAATTGTGACTATTCAAGAGTCCCACTTGCACAGTTGAGCCAACCCCTGCAAAAGGAACGCAGAATAACCAAGGTGGAGCTTGGTATTCTAATGCACGATTAGGTGGGTTCGCCAGGGACCCCATCTGGATCCACCTAACCGTGACTACTATACGAGTTCCAATATAGCTTAAAATAACAACATTAAACGAATTAACAAGTCAGACGTATAAATCAATTAAGATACAATGACATAATGTAATTAATGTAGTGAATAAAAGGAACGAGGCCAGGAGGCTTATAGACTCAGCCTTGAACGTATAAACCATACTAACGACAGATGAGATTTGTTTAAATAAATCGCAAACGGCAAGGGAACTGTTGAAAGTCATCCTTGAGATACCAAAAGGTCAATTCAACGACGTAGTTCTATTGATGTTGTAGAAGTGGACCGTAGAAGTTGTGCCTTGTAAGATAGTCTACCTTATTCGAGGCTTTATACCATGACACATACTATACTTGTAAATACGATACCTAATTAATCAATGACATGAATTGCCTAAAGAAATGAATCTTTAAGCAGACGAACATTGTTCATAGCTCTCGATCTAAGAAAGTTCAAATTAGATGGCTAGAAGTGCAACAAGGGCTAGGGCGTTCGATGATATTGCAATAATATAGTTGGGCGTTAAGAAGCCTGAGCGGCGAGCTGGGTTCAAGTATTATACGAATAGCTCGTTTTTTGCTGGCCTATTCAAGCCCATATTGCTATTATTATATTTTCCGAAAATTCGGACAAACACAATAAGATGGATAGTTACGGATAGCTAGTAGCTTAACGTACATCCTCAGCTCTGCCTCAACCTAGTACAATAGCCCGAGATCGCCTGTTGCGGACCTGCTCTTCACTACTTACCTAGCTACTTAGGTAGACGGTCAGTTAGCTAAATGAAGTGACACGCAGACACATTACCAAGTATACTCCCGTAATTTTACCATCAAGTCAAATTCGATATTGTGTCGCATAAGCTTACGCAAAGATATGTCACATGTGATGGACTAACGTGAGTCCCACTACGGAAGGCTCTGCTATACACAGATGTGATAGACAAGCCCACTCCAGAATCTGTAGGTGTTAACTATATGTTTCAGGTCGAAAAAGCATTCATATACACTTTGCTGCTCTTCAAAGTATCACGAGTGTTTACGAAAAGTCCTTGCTATCACACACCTCCTTCGCTACCTCTCATAATCATCTAGTGAGTCTTAATGTTGTAGCTCTATACTATCTATGGAAAGACATGCTCATTGAGAGATAATTGTACAGCCATTATCAACTGTACAATAAGCAAGTAGCCGATAGAAGAATCGGCTCCATGTTTATACATAGTTACCATGTAGGTAAGCTAACCAACTATGTGGCCAAGGTGTTAAGCTACTGCCTGGCTTAAGATATAATCTGCACCGGACGTGAAAATGTGGCGGTACTCACTCAACAGCTCTTAAGGCAGCCAAATGCCTCGTTATCTAATTAGTGACGCGCATGAATGAATGCCAAGTTTTGCAGCTTCCAAGTCTCTATTTTTTCATCTAATGACATGGCACGTACGTATTTGATTTTACCATTGAATATTATTTTGAATGTGCCTAATCACAGACACGAAGCAACACCATGCGCGCGATATAACATATACATTGTCTACTGTCAACTCGGCGGACAGCTGATTTCCGTTTTCGTCCTTTTCAATGGCCGGTATGTGGCCGGGTATCATTCCTTCTACGTCAAGTCCGTTCTACTCTTCTTTGCTACGGGGTCGACGGGGCCGCTGGACCCTTCAGCCTTGGTAGCCATCTTCTTCTGTTTATTGCCAAGTAGCATCTCTCGCTTCTCTTGCTTACGGGTCTCCTTATCCAGACTCCCTATGACTTTGCTCTCTTTCCCGCAAGGCCACTTTTCGAAAGCGGCGGCTTCTTGCTCTTGCGACCACTCTTGGGGAAGCACGGCAAAAACGAGGTACGAGGTATGTGTCTTGATCTCGGCCTCCGTGCGGTGGACTAATCGTCCAGCCATCCATGGTTTCAATGCGGATGGACTGCTCGTATTGGTATTGGCATCCGCCGCATTGGCATCTTCCTTGACGCCCCCATTGGCTGCCTGGCCCTTGTCACTGCCGTTCTCTGCGTCCACGTCTTCCATGCTCACATCGACATCTCGCTTGTCGCGGTAAAACTCCTTGAACCGGCCGTCAATCTGCTTCAGCCTCGTAATGGCCTCGTCCACATTGCGAGGCGACTGGTTCGTGCCGCGCTCTAAAGGCATATTCAGTCCGACCTTTTCGCGGAGGATATTAATTCGCCGCTGCGCCACTTCCACCATCTCAATGTCCATCCAACCCAAGCGACGCATGGTTTCGACAGTCTTGGTGACTTGCTCGATACAAGGAGAGAATGTACATATATGGACGGCTCGATCGGCACGCAGCGGAGACTTCCACTCCTTTTCCAAGCTCAAGGGCTCCAAGCCACCACTAGCCAGCAGAGAAGGGGCGGGCTTCCTACGTGACAAATGCGGTAGGGCTTGCCACGGTGCTGGAACATCGAGGAAGACACACTCTGCCTCGGGGCTCGCATTATCATCACCATCATCATGATCACTATGGACGAGGAACCCGTCGTTGTACACATCTCGATGCGTCACCTGAACGAGTCCGTGCAGACGGTGATCCTCGACCTCCTCGCGCATCTTCAGAAACCGACCATGGTTGAATTCGAAACTCCACACTTTGCCTCTCTTGTCCCCAGGGCCCTTGGGGTAGCCGCTGTAGACCGCCCTCGCCGCGGCGTGCGTGAAGCTCCCGCTGCCGGAGCCGGCCTCTATGATCTGCGCCCCCGGACGCGCGCGGATCCGGTGCAGAATGTAGCTGTAATCGGGTGTGTATACGACCTGGGTCCGGTGAGGCAGGCTCGACGTCCAGATCTCCGGAGTTGGAGGAAGGACGTGGATGAAGCCGGTCGCCGCCGTCTTGACGATGTCCCTCGTATGGCTCGTGCTCGAGGTGACGGCCTCGGTGTCGTTTCCGGTCGCATCGTCCGCCGCCGCCGCCGCCGCCGCCGCCGCAGCACCGGTCACCACCACGTCGCCGAGCTTGCGCTTCTTCCTACCCCTCGAGCCAGTATCGACGATAGAGGCGCGGATCTGCGATCCCCACGGCTGCCCTATTAGTGTCGAATGCGGAAAGGAACCGAAACGCGTGTTGATAACGGCGCCTTCCGAGTAGCCGTCGACCGTGCCCGAGTCTTCGCGCAGGTAGACGGGTAAGACGTTGTCGCGTGAGAGATGCACGAGTGCGAGGGCGCCAGGCGTGGTCAACGGACCGGGATCGAGGAACGGGGATATCGTGGACATTTTTGTACGCCTATTTTTATTACTCGTTCAATGACGGTGATGTACGCTTATTATATCAATTGATAATTAAATGAGGGATGACAATAGTTTAGAGTAACATGAATCGTATAGTATTCGGTATTCTTCCTGTGAATGAGATGTGTTGTCGTTTTTTTGTTTTTTGTTTTTTGGTCGAGGTGTCTACTACTGAGCACCTACGTCTAGATTTTTTTTTCCAAGGCTGATTAGCACTGGAGCGAGCTAATGGCGGGGTAGCTTCGCAAGTCGTCTATATCTAAATAGAGGGGTAGACCCCTGAAAATGTAAGGCTATTCAGGGCAATCGCGCGATCGCGTGCTCTTCCCAAGTTGTCTCGGCCATTCTGACCCCGTTCTTGTCTGTGACTCAATTCAATTGCGAATTTGGTTCAAGACCATTTTCTCTGCGTGCCACGTTTCCCCTCCTTCTCAGGAAACGAACTTACCCCCCTTCTCCCTTCTCCCCTTCTTCGTCTTGATGATCATCTACTCTTCTCGTTTCTTTCGACACGCCAGTCTAATTCGATTGCGACAGACACCAGTCCCATATCGCCGCCACCAAAGGTTCGCGACACGGCTCGCCGCCATGGACTCGATCAAAGTCCACAACTCTCTGAGGCCCGGGCCGCCCGTCCCGTTTGCGCCGATCGAGAAGGGTAAGATCTCATGGTACGCCTGTGGTCCGACGGTGTACGATCACAGCCACTTGGGCCACGCGCGCAACTACGTCTCGACGGATATCATCCGGCGCATACTGCTTCACTACTACGGCTTCGACGTCAAGTTTGTCATGAACTTTACAGGTACTGCTACTACTGCTACTATTACTGCTACTGCTACTGCCGCCTCGAGTTCTTCGAAGCTTGTTCATATACGCAATGCGACACAATAGACTGATTCTCTTTCTTTTTTTTGCTCAGACATTGATGACAAGGTGTGCCCCCCCATGAAGTAGACAGTAGACGACTGCATACTCTTCGACACACTCATGAAGTAGACGCTTCTCGACATACCGAAGAACTAGACGATATCGACACACACGAAACTGACCATGTATGCTCGCAGATCATTCTTCGGGCACGAAGGCAGCGACTGCTCGAGATGGAAAAGAAGAAGCCATATACCGAGGTGGAACTGGGCGAGCTTGGTATGGCCGCCTTCAAGGCCTATGCGAAGAGCAACCTCCTCAAGCTACTCGAAGGCGACGACGGCCCGCTGGACTTGGACAACTACGCATCGCGGAGGGATGCCGCCTATGGACAAGTACTGGCCGGCGGAACACTGACGGGTGAAGGCAAGCCCGGCGATGACGAGGCGAAGCTGAAGATGCACATCGGCAACATGAACTCGGCTGTTCTGGCTATGAGAGGGAATCGTGATCAGCTGTTGTTCTCGGGCGCCGAGGAGATCTTGCTGCCGTACTTTGACTCTCTCTACAAAGAATCGCTCGACACGAGCGATCAGACCATCTTCACATCACTCACACAGCTCATGGAGAACGAGTTCACCAAAGACATGGATGCGCTCAACGTCCTCCGTCCGGACGTGGTCACCCGGGTCACAGAGTACGTGCCGCAGATCGCCCACTTCGTGGAAAAGGTGGTGGAGAAGGGCTTTGCCTACGAAGCCGAGGGCTCTGTGTATTTCGACATTGCCGCTTTCGAGAAAGCCGGCAACACCTACGCCCGTCTACGGCCGGAGAGCCGGAATGATAAAGCGCTGCAGGAAGAGGGCGAGGGTTCTCTAGGTAAGAGCCTCGGAGGCAAGAGAGGCCCCGGCGATTTCGCGCTTTGGAAGAAGTCGAAGCCCGGTGAGCCTTATTGGCCGAGTCCATGGGGCGATGGTCGACCTGGTTGGCACATGTATGTGGTTTCTGATCTCTCTCTCTCTCTCTCTCTCTCTTTGTGTGTGTGTCTTGTTCTACTTGCCATTTTGGGGAAAATGGAACGGAACGCCTGTTCAGTGACTGTCTGACCTCCTTCCTAGCGAATGCTCCGTGATGGCCTCCGACGTCCTGGGCTCACGTATGGATCTTCATTCGGGCGGCATAGACTTGGCTTTCCCCCATCACGATAACGAACTGGCGCAGAGCGAAGCGTACTTTTGTGAGCATGGGCACGAGCATACGTGGGTAAACTACTTTTTGCATATGGGGTAGGTTCATGTTCCGTCATCTTCTCGCAAGCTCAATTCCACACTATCTCACAGGATGAGCGTGGGTATATATGCGCTGGGTTTTGCTGACAGACTACAGTCACTTATCCATCTCTGGATCCAAGATGTCCAAGTCGTTGAAAAACTTTCAGACCATCAAGGATGCCCTGGCTTCGACATATACGGCTAGATCCATGCGTATCGTCTTTTTACACGGGAGATGGAACGATGGAGTAGAGATTACCCCGAGTATGCGAACACAAGCAGACACATGGGAAACCACTGTCAACGTACGTAAGAGCGTGGCTTGTGTTGTGGCCCCTATTGTAGCCCCTATTACGTACAGAGTCGCGTTTTACTAATCTGCTAATCATAGAACTTTTTTACCAATGTTAAATCGCTCCTTGTGGAAGCCCAGGACACGACAAGTGCTGTTGAAAATGGAGTCGAAAGGCTAGCTATGACCACCTCTGAAGACAAACCGCACGAGGGACTGCTCGCCGACTTGGAACAGGCGAAGAAGGAGGTCGACGCCGCGCTCAGCAATTCATTCGATACACCACAAGTGCTCCGCACTATTGCAGATATCATCCGAAAAGCCAACATTCATATAGGCGCCCCTAACGGCAATTTGGAGTTGTCTGCGGTGGAATCGATCGCTAGATGGGTCACGAAGATGGTTGGCATATTGGGTCTGGACGCCAACGCGAGCCCGCCCTACAAAGGGCTCGGATGGGCCTCGGCAGCCGTGTCCGCTCACATAGATCCGGCGACAGCTGTGAAGCCGTACGAGGCCGTGTATAGCTCTGTCTTGTCCGATGCCAAAGCACTCGCCATTCACGCGTCAGAAGCATGGACAAGCCTACTCTCTCAATCACCTGGACTGGAATTCGACGCCTCGGTCAAAGCGGGAATCCGCGACCCCGAACAGTTGGGATTGCCGTATGTTCGTGCCACATCCAGACTACGCGACGAGTTACGGCGGATCGTGCCTTCCGCGGCGCCCGAACTCAAGAAGTCGATCCTGAGTCTGAGCGATCGCATACGAGATTTCGACCTCACAAATATCGGCGTCTACCTCGATGACAGGCCCGATGGACAGCCATCGTTAATCAAATTCATCCCAGCGGCAGAGCTCATTGCGGCGAGAGAGGAGAAAGCTGCCAAGGAGGCAGAGAAGGCAAGGGTGAAGGAGGAGGCGAGAGTAGCTCGGGAGAAGGCCGAGGCAGAGAAATGGGAAAAGGCCAAGCTTGCACCGCAAGAGATGTTTAAGAGCGACGAGCGTTACAGCGAATGGGATACCGAAGGGATGCCGACCAAGATGAAGGACGGTAGCGAGGTGCCAAAAACGCAATTGAAGAAGCTCAAGAAGGAATGGGATAGACAGAAGAAAGCGCACGGCGAGTATCTCACAAAATTTGGGGGTTCATGAGCCTGTACTGGGAAAGACATGTATTGAGTTCAAGCTCTATGGATCTGATTTTGAGGTCACGATAGCATAGCAAGAATTTACATTTACCACTTTTGCAATCACATGTATGGCCTTTCTGGCGGTAAACGGACTCGACGGATTCCTAATTGTTTTCTTAGTGGAAGAGCACAAGCGTGCTTTGAGATGAAACAGGCCCTTGTTCTTCAATGTACTACCTATAGCTAAGTACCCTTTTACGCGAACCTATGATGAAACTATTCTTCCATATAATTGGGTAGCATCATCTCACCCACACGACGCTTGCTACCTTTAAGTGCGTGTCATTCTATTGGAGTTAATACATCCACACCCCATCGTCATTATCGGCGCTATGAACAAGCATTGCCAAGACGGGAATCGACTTGGCAACGATTCTTGGCGCAGAGCATCATAGACGACATGCCTTTGCAACAATCACAAAGTCTGTCGATAATGCATCCCCTCTCTTTGAGATCTACTCGTCCAAACTCACCATGGATCTATGATGTTTCTGCTGCTGGACGATATAAACTATTGACCCCTAACCCCACTTAGCGGACGCGCGTACATTCAAAGACGGTAGCATTATCCGGTTCGTGCGCTACTTGAGTCGAATACGACAGGAACGTGGGGTTCCTACTCGTCCATTCTCACCTCATCTTTACAGACGAGACAGTTGAGAGGGTCCAGTCTTTCAGCTCCTGCGTTAGCAGATTCACACATAGTGACCAAGCCAGGGGAGGGGGTGTGCAAAACGGCTCTCGGCAACCCCTACGATCTCACGAACCCTCTCAGGCAAGCAGGGGCAGGGGAGGAGCCAGACCAATGAATCAGAAGACGGGACCCTATTATTACGACAGGGTACGTCGGCTAACATGGCAATGAAGCAGGGAGAGACACTCGAGACAGAAGGTCCCCGCATGTTGACTTGCGATCGCTCTCCCCTCTAGCTTGACCTTAGCGCTTCTCTCGCGCTGCTAACTAGGTAGCCGCGAATCCACACCAATGATGTGTAGAATCGTGGCTTGGAGAGGGGGGGTTAAATCAAGGAAACTTGAGCTCGTTTTTTTAAAACGATTGGTGGTTTCAAGGGTCCTAGTGTACTGCCGATTCGTTTCGTCAGTAAGTTGAGAACGTGCGATCATGACGTACATGGAAGCCTTGGGATGAAGGTGGTACCTATATAAGGCGGTTCCCCTTCGACGTCCCCCCGTCATCAGCATAGCTCTCCATAGCTCATATAGTTATTTTCTACTCGATCTACCGACAGAGGAAAAATCAGACTCAACAACTCCTTCATCAAACACCACTACAGCTATTCAAAATGTTCGGATTCGGTACGTTGCTTGCTATTGCTTTAGTAGGGTTTCCATAAGGAGGGTCCGAGGTCTACGACGCTGCCAGATCTTGGCCGGATTTTAATCGTACGGTGCTAACGTTTTGTTCGATACCTGTGTGTAGACGAAGGCCGCGAGCAGCGTGATCAGATCTACGATGGTCAACCTCACGAGTCGCACCTGAGCCACGAGCTCATCGGTGGCGGCGCCGCCTTCGAGGCTATGAAGCTGTTTGAGGACCGCCAGAGACGCGAGGGTACGTGAATTCCTCGCTTCCTGACTTCGCCCCATTTTCCTCCCCTACACAACCACGGCCCACGGCATGTCCAGTCGGGATTTAGATGTCCTCTCACTCTAGTTCCCATATACTACAACAAAGCACACATACGTTTCGTAAATACAACACACACACCTCGCCAGTCACACCTGAATTGGTGTTTTATATACTCCAGTGTTCAATACACTCATCGCTAACATGAATACTGGGAGTATAGGCAAGACAGTCAACCATGGCTTCGCCAAGGAGGTGCTGGCAGGAATTGCCGGCGCCGAAGTCGACAAGCTATTCGAGACCAAGGGCCTCGACGCATTGTATGTATTCCCACTCTCTAACCGACGACTCAACATGTTCCCACCTAAGTTCGAGAAACTTCTTAAAAAAGTTAGCGATCGATCTGTAGAATGAGCATTTTCTGACTGTTGATTTCTCATATATACAGTGATCGCGAGAAGGCCAAGCATCATGCCAAGAAGCAGGCCGAGGAGCTCTACGATCAGCAATACGGCCAGTACGACCAGTACGACCCCGACAGCTACGAAGCTCACCCATCGATGAGATACTAGGTAGCGCGTTGCTAGAATGAATGAATGAACGAATGTTTTCCGTTAAGGGAACAATGCTATGTGAAGTTGACGTGACTAGATCAATATGTGAAAGCGATCCAAGTCTTCTCAGGGAACATGTGGACTTTTTGTGATTAGTTTCATGATTCGCAAAGAAACCGGGACTAGACCTATTTTCAAGTTATCGGTTAAGAGTTGCTAGAAGACTGTAAATCGTCCTTATATTGCTTATTCCAAGTTCAATTGCAACCGTGTCTGCTTCTCCACGTAGTTGCAATTTCTTCCCATCAGCCCCGCCACCCACATTCGTCGGGACATCCATAGAGCTATCGAGACGGAACGAGAGAACGAGCGCAATCTATTCTCTATATAACTCGGACGCGGCACTCATGTGTCTTAAAAGTGCCGTGTCCTGTCGCGGAAGAAGCTATTGTGAAGCGAAGACTTCAAAAGAACCGCCTTGGTATGCACATTCGCAGTTTGGTATATCCGATGCCACCAGAATTTATTCACCATTTTTACCCCGAACGCCATGGAAATATCGAACAAGCAGCTTGGTTCGCCGTGATCTGGGGCCACCTCATCATCTACCCTCTTCTCTTCATCGGTCAAACCGGCTCGCAAGAATTAGTTCTGTGCTATATTCCCCCCTCCCCTCATGATATCTGGCCCCTTATCTTCCGCCGCGGCCGCTGGCCCTTGCTCGGCTCACGGTCGCACGTCCTCTGGCCAAACCGACACCGCGACCCCGGGCATTGCGACTTCGGAACATGGGAGCGTTTCTAGAAGAACAGACGTCAGTCATGGCTCCGCACCAAAAGATTAATGTGATGGCGTAGTGGTGGACGAACTTCAACATGTCCGGCACGATAAAGAAGCGGACGTGGCTTCCGCGGATGTATACTTGGTCTAGATGGCTGACTCGGCCGTCACGCGCCGTCACGGTGATGTCCTTGAGTTGTACGTTCATGTTATCCTCGGCTACGGAGAGATAAGGCGGTTAGCACGACGCGCAGGGTAGCAGCCGGCAGGAAATTGTGCGGGGCGAATGTCGCTCGCGAGACGGAGGAGATTTCGTACCTTCGAGAAGCTTGCCACGGTACGTCTGGCCAGACGTGATCTCGAGTGTGACGATGTGGCCTTGCGCCTCGTTCAGGAGCTTGATCGGGATGCCGATTGTAGACGTCATGGCGACTATGTGAGTTGCACGCTTCTATGAGACTGTGGCCAAGGGACTCGAGGCTTTGGCTTCGGGGTTCGTGGGTATCGGGTCCTGAATAGGGTGTTTGGTGCCGGGAACTTTGATTGTGATGGACAAATTCGATACTTCGTCTCCAGTGACAGGCGCTCTCAATTGAGTACCAAGCAACCTACCTAGCTTCGCAGCAAGCTCAGGTGGATAAAGGATTTTCCGCACCCGCGTCATCAAATGGTTACATACATGCAAGATGCAATCTACTGTCCTACCCTTATATCAAGGATTATTGCACTAAGCCTATGTACCTTAGGAACCTACCCTGGTCGCGACCCCTGTTTAGAAACCCCTCCAGAATCCCATCTTTCGGACAGTGCCCCTCCATTGACTTTAATCGTCGCATTCCAGTGCACCGGTGCCAACTTGACTAATAACCATTGTGACTCACCATCCTGACATCCTCACCAGAGACGTTCCGCTGAGATCTTTCGTGACTCCTCCTCAATTCTCACCGAATTGCCTGCCTCTCTTAGGGCAGTTAGTCGTTGTGCGCAAATCATGAGTTCCCAACCAGAGGCGCCAACCGCCGAAGTCCCACCTGTCGCCAACCCGGACGCCGCGAACCCCCCCTCGACCAAACAGACCGTCGATCCTTGGAACGTCTCGGGCGAGGTTGGCGAAGATGGTAAAGTCAAGGCAATCGACTACAAGAAGCTTGTGGACGAGTTCGGCACAAAACTCATAGATCAAGAGCTCCTGGACAGGTTCGAGCGGGTCACGGGCCACAAGCCGCATAGGTTCATGAGACGCCAGATCGTCTTCAGTCAGAGGGACTTGGAGGTCATTCTCGATCGCTATGAGAAGGTATAGCGTGGCGTCTGCTCCCACCCCGTCAACAACTTTGCCGTCCTCTAATTGTGTGTGTGTAGGGGGAGCCATTCTTTCTGTACACCGGTCGTGGCCCCAGCAGCGATTCGATGCACATTGGTCACACGCAGATTTTTGATTTCTGCAAGTAGGTTTCTTCTTAGGCGTCTACGTGTTTCGTATCATGGAGCTCATGGAAATTTTGTTAGATGGTTGCAGAATGTTTTCGACGTCCCTCTTGTCATTATGCTCACGGATGGTAAGTAGGCTAGTCAATGCTTTTTTTTTTCTTCCTGCTAATAAAAGGCCGTTCCAGATGAGAAGTTCTTGTTCTCAGAAAAGCGCACCGTCGAAGAGGTTATGGGCTATGCGCGTGACAATTGCAAAGACATCATTGCGATAGGCTTTGACCCGGATAAAACCTTCATTTTTTCAGACTACGAGTACATGGGCGGCGCATTTTATCGCAACATCACGCGATTCTCTAAAGTGAGTATCTTTCCTCGCGGGCTCAGTGGCTTGCATAACATCCAAGCCTCCTTTCGAGCCTGAATTGCATGTCCTGGGTGCTTTCTGCCCCTACCAAACATACTTTTCAACCGCGCCCGACCCAGCGATCACTAACGTAGAGTATTCCAGCTCGTTACGTATAACGTAGCTAAAGCCGTGTTTGGTTTTAATGAAAGGTACGTGTGTGCTCGCCTTTTTTTGGTGGATCGCAACTCTCCGGCGCTCCTTTCCTATACATGGTTTGGCAATTAATGATTGGGACTGCAGCTCGAACATTGGCAAAATTCATTTTGCGAGCATTCAGGGCAGCACATCGTTTGCCACATCATTCCCCCACATCTTCGGTGACGATGAGAAAGAGACGGCGAAGATCCCCTGTTTGATTCCATGCGCTATCGACCAGGACCCCTATTTCCGTTTGACTCGTGATTGTGCCACACGATTAAAGTACGCCAAGCCGTCGTTAATCCATTCACGCTTCTTGGATGCGCTACAGGGTCCGGGCTCGAAGATGTCCGCGAGTATTGATAGTTCGGCTATCTTCATGAAAGACTCCCCTAACCAGATTAAGAACAAGATCAACAAATACGCGTTCTCGGGCGGGCAGGAGACAGCAGAGGAACAGCGGAGGTTGGGTGGCAACCCGGACGTCGATGTCTCTTACCAGTATCTACAGTTCTTCTTGGAGGATGACGAGGTATGACTCTCATCCGATCCTATTCAAGATTCAAGCTCACAAGGAATAGGAACTCGCCAGACTTGGCCAGGAGTATAGAGAAGGCAAGCTATTAACTGGAGAGGTCCGTTCATCCATTCCATCAACCCATGTGTTGTACTAACAGCTTTCTAGCTCAAAGCAGTCTGCATCAAGCAATTACAAGAATACGTGGCAGCATTCCAAGAGCGGAGATCCAAGGCGACAGATGAGGTAGTTCAACAATTCATGTCAGTTCGACCCCTCAAGTGGAGAGGGAACCCTAGAGTAGAGAGAATCGTACCCGTGTCGGCCAATCAGGAACAGGGGCCTGGCGACGGGAAACTTTCAAAGAATCAACTCAAGAAATTAGAGAAAGAGAAACAGATAGCTGCTAAGAAAGCTGCGAAAGCTGCCGAAAAGGAGGCAGCCTCGGCGTCATAGCGTGTTTTCAAAATAAACAAGACAGACATCCAATCGAGACCCTTCTCAATTTACTGCTTACCAATGTTACGAGACTACAAAAGCCGGATGTCATTGTTGTTACTTGATAGTTATATTATCGATGGGTTTAGTGAAGGAATGTCGTCACAATTGTGCTTTACGCGTAGTCGTTTCATTCAGGGACATTCAGGAAGCAGATCAGCGAGATTCATTGGTGATCGCGATCTTTGTGACAGAAAGTTTGCAAAGAGATAAAATATCGTTGCTCTGCTGTCTCTTAAGCATAAATTGGTACATGGTACAAGGCTACTACTCAAGTATCTTCTTGGAGAATACAGAGAGTTATGTTTCTCCGCCGGAGGACCCATCGTTAAAGCCTTACGGCGCGCGACTATAGATTTACAAACGAGTCCCGTGTCAAGGCAGTAATCAAATCCTACTAGTCGAAGTAGTCGGAATCGTCGTTTTTATTGGACGCAGACATCCTCGCCCGTAGCCAGACCATCTCCCTAATTCCCTTATGTACCAGGCACACGGCCATGGTAGACCCTCTTTCACTTATCGACGCGACATATCCTCCGCGAGTCTGGGGCACAAGCGACGTTCTAAGCAATGGAGACTTGACCTATAACATACGTTTTGCGCCGCACGAATTGAGTGAAGTTACCTACCCAAGCTGATGTGGGTGTCCTAGAAACCGTGTCGCTCCGCAAACCGAAGGTACGAATAGTTTGTCGAAGTTCACAGTACGTTCGACAAACCATTCGGCCTAGATCCGGAACCAGCCGCTGCAGAACAAGACGCAAGAAGGAAAATGGATTTGGATCGGCCATGGTTCTTATTTCTTGTAACTCCAGATTTTTTTATTAGATTAACTTGAGACGTGTTATTTCCGCTCGTGAACGTTAAGTACAAGGAGATAATGCAATGTTGGCTGCGACACAAAACCGCGTTACTTGCCTTCTAGGACTTTGTATGATGGCGTTTTTTTTAACTCTCAAGACCTAATGGACTAATACAAAGACTCGGCCTCTGTGAGCCATACCTCAACCCAAGCACGGAATTGTGTTGCCATCCAATCTACAAGGCCGCGAAAACTGGCGAAATGGCGGTATGCATCCTATCTCGAGAGGACCACATATATTATATCCGGCCTGCTAATTGAACGCAATATAAACTTCCCGAGCACCACGGTTCACAAGTAAGATCGGTACAAATGGATGTTCTGACAATGTGCTACCGGTAGAAACCTTGCGAGGAAATTCGGCAACGCGGTTGAACCATAAAGCGACACATGAGTAGGTTGGGTGGGGTCGGTGAAGGTTTAGGCGTAGAAATGACCTTTCTTGGAATAGCTGACTGCGCTGATTCCGAATATATCGATCTTTTGATGCCGATCGTAAGGTGCAGGCGGTTGTATGTTGCGAAGTTGAGGTCTCCACGCCACCTCAATCGCTCAATCTGGGTCAAAAATATTTCTTTTAAAAAACACTCGTTTTCGAGCGAAGTATTGCAGCCACTGAGAACAGTTTACCGCACCTCTTTGCAAGAATGCCCCGAAGTGCTCACGACAGGTAAGATTTCCCCAATAACTCAGTCTTCCCTCCTCCAGCCCGTTGATCAAATTTTCACATGCTGTTGGCGTCTTTAACCCTGTTTCTCAGCCTACGGTCTTGCCTTGCGATGAGTGATAAATCTTTGGTTATGCACTTGTGGATTTTGTCTGGGATGAGTAACCCCTGAAGAAAGCGTGGTGGTCTACGTGCGGCATCATCGTGGGCGGGCTCTTTGCTCCCTTCGCAACGTAGTAGATTTGGAGCCAGCCTTGCTCGATATCGCATGTCGGGTTTGCTGGGTAGCGACATCACCTTTTGAACAGCGCTCCCGGATCCGAAGGCTGCGCCGAGGTTTCTCCTCTTGTGACGTTCGCTTCTCGACTCGATTGCCACGAGGGCGTAATGATTTTGGCTTCTGCTGGTGCTTGGATGCGGCCCGGGACGGTTTGGCCCCCTCCGGCATCTCTTCGTGTTCGGATGGCTTCTCCTCGACAGGTTCGCTTGACGCTGAAGCTTCAAGCGGATTGTCCGTAGGCGAGGGCGTAGGGATGATTGCGCTATCCGGAGGCTTGCGTAAGGACAGCCTAACGTGGTCGGCTGGAATGAAACTTGCGAAGTATCGAATGTACGAGTCAAAGGACTGAGTGCGGAAGATCTGCATGGCGTGTGTCCACTTATCGAGCCCGGGCATCACGTCACTGTACGCGGCAATATGACAGAATGCGACCAGCCAAAGCCGATGCAGTTCTTTCTGTCTCATGTCCCGTCGTTCCCCGAGGAGTTTGAAGAAATCGTCCTTGTCGCGGGCGGCCGCGCTTATTTCGCAGACATCGTGATTGAAGGCTTCAAGGTCAAGCATGGGAATTGTAATCGAGTTGAACTGTTTAAGCGTGGTGAACAGCTCGGCTTGTCGCATTTCAAACTTCCATGCAGGCCATCGCCGGTCATAATGTTCAAAGAAATAACCGTCGGGTAAAGAGGGAAAGGGAGCAAAGGTTTCGTCCATGATTCCGGTCGGCTTTCAATTGTTCGGGTTGCAACTTAGACACGTATTGTTGTTTGGAGGGGAAAGATAGAATATAAGGTAGTATTAGAAGGAATGACAGGTAGGTACTTAGTCTACCCAGCTGGCCCCCTCCAGCCACCTCCGCCACTTCCAATAGGTACAATCTAGCGGCTTGACGATCAGCGTTTCGGGCCGCTGATACAACAAGGCTAGTGCTCCCAGTAGCCCAGAGCCTACATGGGCTGTGTAATGCTTGCAATTGGATTATTGATGTTGTAAGGTAATCGAGGTAAATGACATCTGCCACCTCACTGTCCTTCGGACCTAAACACTGATTATTATCCGTACTATGGTCCATTTTATTTGCACCACCCATTATCAAGCGTATTAAGTATGTATCTAACAGATTTCTACATAGTTGGGGTTGTGATACCTACATTCTAAGGGGTTAGTGAAGACGATCTGAGACCATTTTCAAAATCCGTCTCGGTGATATGATATTCTCTTGAACAGCTTACTGCTAACATACCTAGGTAATATTTAGATTAAAACAATCTCGGATCAAAACGGTCCCCGACGCTTAGTATATCCCGCATAAAAAAATTATTTACCGGTTTATACTTTTCTTTTACCTGTACTTAGGTATTTAGTTCAATAAGTTACAGGTTACAGGCTACAGGCTACAGACTACGGGATTCGCACTACAGGTCTACCATTATAGTTATGATGACTTATGATTATGCTACGGGTCACTTATTACTACGCGTGATAGGTAATTGCTGTAGTTGATTATTTTAAGGCTATTGTTGTGGTAGAAAAGGCAGTTGCAAGGGCCCACCTCCCCCCCCTTGGCGCTAATGTAGTTAGACCCAGCCTTGTCAGGTACTCTTAGCACGCTAAGAGAACATTGATGCCCACTTTTTCGTCCTGTTCCCAAGCTCGGTTGGGGAGATTCTCACAGATGCCGTTTCGCTTTCTGTATCCATTATCGTGGCCTCTAACATAAGTTTAACAATTTGTCTCAGCTCGGAACCCTCCGTAGAATCCACTGAAGTATTCATGGTAGATGCGAACTCATCTACCTGCTTGTGCCAAGATGTCATATGTTGCTCTCGATTTTTCCCCAGAGTTCGGATATGTTCCGGTGTTCCAGGAAGTCCTGTCACTTTCATCGCAAACAACATCACGATGCCGAGAGACCATACGTCAGCGTATTCGCTGTTCTGTTTGATTGCCTCGGGGGCCACATAACATGGGTTGCTTATTGTAGAGTCATAGGTGCCAGACGTGCTCATTGCACAGTCGAAATCCGTAAGAACAGCTTTGCCTTTAGCACCGGCACGGACATACACAATCGTGTACGGCGTCACGTTGTTGTGCACAATCGCGTGGGATGACAGATAGCTGAGAGCTTGTGCACAGTCTGCGAGTATGGTCGATGCATCGTGAAGCTCGCCTGTAAAGTAGGTATCCCGAATCCAAGCAGAGCCGAGTGGCCGAACGCCTGGCCACTCGAAATGGAGAGACAAATAACGCAGATCTGCACCAAGGCATGCGACTAGGTTAGGCTGCCAGTTCATAGCCAGTGAGTCAGTTGCCTGTAATAGAGAGCAAGTCATGGGAACTTACGTGTTGAAGCTTCACGAGCATATTGTATCGTTTCCACCAGGTATCCGCTAGACGAATTGCTGCAAATAGCTTACGTTTTGGTAGTCCATCCCAGCCGGTTTCTGGAAGTTTGGGCATTACCACAGCTACATTCGAGGGCTTTGATTGCCCATCCCGGAGTACTGCGGTGAACATATCGGTCTGTGTTCGGGAAAAGACCCAGTTACCCAACCGTTTGAGGGCGTACTCAGGTTTCTGCGTACCCGTGTTTGTAACTACGATGGTCTGCTTGTTTGTCATTTTTTTCAGTTCATGTGGCCGCAATGCCCTCGAGTCGATGGTATGTGGCCCATGTGTATTATCATCAATGCGACCGGCAGATCCACTTGGTCCCTGGACTAATACTGCCGCACCAGAAGACTCTTTCAGTCTTTTGTTCGGCGGCACCACCGAAGTGCTTGGTCTCTTGGCGGTTTCCCCGCCCGTGGCGCCTCTGAGAGAGATGCTGTATTGGCGCCGCCGCACCAGCATCTCGATAGCTGAAGTTTGACCATTAATGCCTGATATAGACCACAGAGCCGGACTAAGGAGGCACAACTCCTCCGGTCGGATGTTTTCGACGGTTGCTTCCTCCGATATCTGTTGTACACGGAGAACTTGCTGGCCGACATTAAGGAGTAGGACATGATCGGAGGCAGGATCGAAGTAGACCTCGCATTCGATCTGTCCATAGGCAAAGGAGCATTTGATCTCCAATTGATCCTGGATAGCTCCTGGGAGTTCTATGTGCGGGTGCTGCTGAAAAATGGGATGCCGCATTATCGCGTCAAGCTTATCATTAATTGGCTCGGCTGCGGTGTTGCGTAGCGTGAGCTGATTGTTGTCTTCCCCTATCAGGTTCAGAAGAACTCGAAAAGGACCAAGCGGGCCAGTATAAGTATGTTCGATGCTGAGATTCCGAACCAGATTGGCGAGCTGCCTCTGGCGTAGTCGGTGCTCCTCTAGGTCTGGATCATGTTTGTCTAATTCGTCGACAGGATTGATGGTAACTTCATCTGGCAAATCGAATGAAACTCTTTTGCCTAATGCCTTCTCTGGCTTGACCATATCCCTCCTGTGAGCCATGATGTGACAAGGGCTTGTCAAGGGCTTGGAACAAGTAATAGGTTTAATTTTACTAGGTCAAAAGGGGTCCTTTGGGTCTATGTTTCTTCGAAGCGGGAATGCGTCCTTCGCCTTCTACTTACACCTAAGGAATCAAGGGATTGGTTTGTTTTCCTTCGAGCTAATTCGTCTTCGAGTCTCCCTTGCTAATATTGCCAACCAATAACTGCCATGCCCTCCTTTGGGTGGCTTGCCAGGGCGCGTCAGGTTTTGGCAGGTCCGTAGCAGCTGTAGCCGTGTAAGACATGAATAGTAGGGTGGTTGAAGTAAACTGAGTAGGGTTAGGGTAACTATCCCTTTAAGTGCCGATTCGGCACCAACATTCGATGACCAAGTTAGGGTCTTACTCGGGCCAAATTAGAATCTGTCAAATGTACGATTGAGTTGGCCTATAGGTAAGCTAATGATGTCTCGGATAATTACTAACCAGTTTTGCTGTAAAGGCGTGGAAAGATATCCTTCTATTTTGTCACTTTTGTTAGCAAGTGTAGTGTGGATCAGATCGGTGTAAAAATAGGGGTGATACTAAAGGGATAATTATGGTGGCTAACCGCTTATGCTACCTTTCATACAAGTGTAACGCTTCTACGTGGATATTGATGTTATAGAAGGGATGGAGACAAAGTATATGGCATCTACCTTGAGGGGTAATTCAGCACAAGAATTTTATTACGCGGAGGCTGCTATGTTAACTACCACGCTAACAGATTATAGAAGATCTAGCGGTATCCTAGAATGGGATACCGGAGACTCCGTACATATACATGCTTCCGAGACCACGACCCCGTAGTTGTGATCACCAGCATCGTGACAAATTTCGTTCCGCGAATCGCCCAACTATAATATAAGGCTGGTCATTCACTTGTAAGAACTACTATATATAGACCAGAAAACGTAGCTATTCAGCACAACATAATTAGAAGTATTAAAGATCGAAATTATTAGTAGCAGTTTGTATGGTCAACCGAAGCTATTATGATAAATTTACGGAATCCTTTAATGGCTGCTATTTCTGGACCCCTTTCACCCGCTTGGGTGCTTAGTGCCATTCGTCCACTAGGGGAGATAGGTAAGTCGCATTTGACCGCTTGGGTAAACCTCCAGTACTCTCATATTGTTGCCTACTGTACAATGTGTGCGCACAAGTACTATGGTCCACGACGAGACTAACTCAGGTATTTTTTGGCTATGGTAAAGCTGGTATGTGCACGCAAAATCTTGGGTGCCTCGAGTGCTTCGATGACATGCCCCCCTGCAATAGCCCTGTCCTTGCATTTTATACTACCAGGGGGTGGACTAGAAGATGCCTAATCCATCCAAGGAGTGATGAACGATTGGTTGGTCGCCGATTGCTAAGGCGAGCCGAGCCGAGCCGTTGACTGGGATTCCACCGAGTAGCGGCTCGCAAAAAGAGTTTAGACCGCAAGTCTGAAAAAGGTAGAGTCGTATCGTGCATCCTTTGAAAGCCAGCTGGCATTGAATAAGGCTGATAGGATTATGGATACTCTTATGCGAGTGAGTAGTGGAGACACTTTTTTGCGAGGCTCAAGTTTATTGAGAGCTAATGTCGTGTTCTAGCAAGTTATATTACTGGAATCTCTCATAGCGTACAATTCTTTCAAAGATTTATACTCGCCGGTATCCTTTGACAATTACTCAACAATTCACACAATAAAATCAACACACTTTCTTATTGGAATGGCTGCAAGTATAGCAGCTATTGAGCGATGATGGCTTGGCGGGTTTTGTAGGTGTCATCGACATCGCTAGTGTTGTGTCGGTTTCCTGCGACGCACTCTTGTTCTCAAAAGCTAAGCCCCCGGGGAATTCGCTCAGTGGCAGCACGGTCGGAGTAGCTCGTTTCTTGCGTCGATCCGAAATCCTCTTGAATGCGGAGATCGTCTTCTTCCATTGAATTGTATCCACCAAAATCTTTCGAAGGACGGGCATGCAAGCAGCCACAATGGTGAAACCGGGTTCGAAGTAATTGAATAGGTAGGCACCCACAGCGTAGACTATTCGCTATATTAGAACCAGCCACGATTCAACTTTCGAGATGGACTCTCGATGCCTAATGGCCAATAATAACTTACACGGCTGATGATCGTACGGTTGATGGGCGAGGCGGGCTAGGACTACCATTCGGACCAGACCAGAAGCGAGGGACCTGGGAAGAGATCAGCACACTATCGTTATCTAGAGACGGGATCCAAGCACTCACGCGCATCCGAAGCTCATCGCGATTGCCAATCCAATCTTCTCGAACCGCTTGAGCTCAAGCGACCGCACGATCTTCCAAGGCAGGATCGTAAAGTACGCATCTAGGGCACAGGAGAGGACTGTTATGGTTTTGTAAGTGCCAGGCCAATCATGATCGGCGTAAATAGCCGCTTAAGACATACTTTGGACGGTGAGGCGGAGAGATCTAATCGACTCAAAGGAGATGCACCCTTCCATCGTCGTTTGTACCCGAAAGGGCTCAGATGGGCCATCGCAATCCTGGACCCAGTAACTCCATCCCTGAACGGCGAACAAGAGGTCGATGAAAAATATGGAGAGCCCGAGGCTGCTCTTCCACCATCCTGTTGTCAATCGGATGAAAGTGATTCCCAGTGACGTCTTGCTAAGGGCTAGGGCGAGAGAGTTGAAGAGACCCATGAGGCTACCCGTCACTATCATGTCGAGTCAGTAATTCTTGTATAGACGACAAGACTCGTCAAAGTGATTGACGACATCAAGCCTGCATTTGAGCGGGGAGAGGTGATGGCGATCTCTGCTGGCACATACATATGATGCGGGACGATGCGACGGTGGTCACATTAGGCTCAAACTTGTACGGAACCCATTCCCGAATTGCGATGCCGTTGCAAATCAAACACAGCTGGAATGTGACATTGTGATTAGCCAAAGCCACTTTGAAGAACGAAGACACTTCTTCTCATTGTGTATGTTCTGGTGTCCCGAGGAGCGAAGAACGGATCTTACATGTGCAGCTACAAGGAAGTAATCGTCGGACCACAGATGACGGCGTCCTCGAAAGCAATGGTAATAGATGCGCAAGGCCACCAGAGACGAGGCCAATCCAATAACAACCCAGACTGCCAGCTCGATTTTGGGAGTGTCTCCGTGCTTGCTGCGTGATGTTTCGACGTCCGGCGCTACCACTGGGTGCATAGGTTCGGTCCAATTCATCTTGGCTATTGTATCGCACTTGATAGCACTCTGGCGTGCTCTAGGGCCTCTGATTGGTTGCGCGTACAAGGGACGAAGTTGACTTGCTGAAATGGTTTGCGCAATTGTTGTGTGTGGAGTCAAGGTGACGTACGTATAATTACTTTCTGCACAACAAGCAGAAGAAGAGGGCACACGAGGAAGTCGTGACTAGCAGGTGCAAAGGTGGGTAGAAGTGTCCTTCATCCTTAACATTATCAGCATGTAGTTCTCTGCCTTGTGCGCACTGCATAAATACCGAATAATATCATGTTTATTCCCAACCCATCGGGTTGACAATACATACGAGGTAGAAGATCTGGATTGCCTATGGATTGTCTTTGCTGTCCTGTCTACGTTCTGCTTTCTCGCGGCGAATAGCTTCAACAGCGGTAGAATAGAGACCATTTCAGATGACAACAGAAAAGAAAGGAACAAGAAGAAACCCATATGAAATCATCGCCTCGGTCCGAAATTGAACCCAGCCTAGCACAAGCCATCCTTAACAAGACCCTCGGCGCCCACAATAACGTTACCAACATCCTTCTTCGGGATTATGAACCAGTCGCGCAGTTCCTTAGCGAAGACATCTTCAATCCACTTTTTAAGTACTCTGAGCCAGGCTACCAAAACATACATATCTGCAAGGTTCCCCGTGGAAGTGTGGGCTACTAAGCGTATATCAATAGATTCGGACTCAAAAAAGGCAAGATATAGAGACCACGTAGTCCCGGCTATTGTAAGGAGCGGTACTGGAAATAGCAGCTTGTCCTTCTCATCTTGGTCAAGGCTTTGGGGATGTGCCGCCAACACTCGTCCACGGAGGAACATCATTCTCTTGTGCCAAGCGGCGGTCCAGATTCCAAGCTGTATAAGTGGCTCAACCCCAGAAAATTCTTTCGCAGCCCCCACAGACAAGGCAATGACGGAATCTCCGATGCACTCGTACGAAGTCTGATTGACGTGACGCCCGGGAACCCTTTCGATTATGCTGTTGATTCGCTTTTGGAGCTCGTTCGACCTTGGAAGCTCTAGGGCAACCACAAGGTTTGCTATCTTGGTACCACGACGTGTTTGTACATGTTTCGGAAGATTGGGGTCTCGCGTAAGGACAGTAGTTTGATACGTAGTGGCTTGACACGTAGTGCTGGACTCGGACTTGGAGTCGGTCGTGGTCGATTCAGTCGTGGTCGAGTCGTAGTCCGTAAGTTCTGTGACAGACAGAGCCGGCGTGAGCTCACCCAGCCAAGCATGCCGTAAATTGGGCATAGAATCCCCTTCTATCGTTGCAGTTGCAACGTTTACTACTCTCAGCTCTCTTCTGTTAAACACATGCCTGAGAATTGGCTCAAACACAGCCGACGACCATCCACATTCGTGCGCCTTTTTCATGTACAAGAATTCAACCTCTTCCTGAATGTTTTCCAGGACTTGGAGCTCGTAACGGGCGTAGAACTCAGCATCAACACCAGAGGCTGGTATAACGTCTTTAGGTATTGGCTCATTTCGAAACATAAAACTTTGATGATCCTTGAGATTGAGTTTCGTCACCAACCTCTGGCGGATCTCTTGGGGTAGAATGCCTAAGCTAGTTTTAGCTTTATTAATGGAATCACGTAAGTTTTCTATCTTGTAGGGATCGTCTGCCGGCGGCACATAGGTGTCCCACTTCTCGATGCATACTGGTGTTTCCAATTCACTAAGGCAATCGAGTGATTCAACTTTGGGCTTCTTGGCAGGTGGTCGGCCACGATCCCCATTCTCATCCGCTGCGGAGTTATAATCAGCACAAGATACAACCCAGACATATGGGAAAAACCGGAAATAAATATATGAAGCAACGAAAGTACTTACTAGGTTCATCCATGTCAGCCTTACGCTTCCCGGTTGAGGGTTCATGAGGAGCCTCATCATTGACATCTACCCCGGAATTCGAATTAGTATAATTGTATACGTAAAAAAGGGGGAAGAAAAGTGCGTTAGTCCATAAAGGTACTTACTCGGGCCGCCATTACCAGCATCATGGTGCCTGGCTGAAGCTCTTGGCGTTGGATCATTATCATCATCATCTATAACAATAAAGGATAATTAGTATAAGCTAGTAACTTATACATGTAGAAAAGAAGGAAGAGAGGTATGTCAGGAGATGATGATACTTACAAACCATTTTGACATGCGTCTGCCGCCGCTTGGGGGTGGATAGATAAGCCATACTCGATCCTGTCTCAAGAGGGGTAGGAGGGGTCAAGTCGCAAAGAAAAAAGCTCGAGTCCAAAGATTTGGGACACTCTAGAGATTCAGGGACCTCAAGAACCCTGGGTGACGGGAGAGATTGGGGGGACTCGAGAAGATTGGGGGATGGGAGAGATGCGACCCAATCTTTAGCTCGAGAATGATCCGCCATTATGAACATGGGGTGTATTCTGTGTAACAAACGCGAAGAGAATACAATAACGATCGACCAGAGCGGACTGATGTAATCGAGGCGGGTTGTCTCGATCTCCTTGTGCCTTTGTTGATGGCCGCAGTTGTGCCTTAAGCTCTATCGTGCGATTGGGATGTGCCTTGCAAGGCTGCGGCTTTGTGTCGAGTACCTACACGGTAATCAGGTAGATGAGCCATAGGTACCCTATACACAATTCGCAGCGAGTGACTGATAGCGACTGATAGTAGGGATAGACGTTGGAGCGATGCGGTGAAGCTAGTGGGGCGAGTGGCGTGAAGTCAAGGGATAGATCGAGAAGCTGAATTTGATGTACTTTTGTAAGCTCAGCCGTGTCTCACGTCCAACAGTCGGTGTTAGCAATGAATTGCAGCCTGGTCGAGTTGGTCTCAGTTCAGTTTAATGACGTGTTCATTGGTTAGATTGAGTATGATACCTACGTGAGCTGATGAGACGAGGTGGCATCAAGTTCCTCAAGTTCGGATCGAGATCGAAGCTGGAAGTAACTGTTGTCCTCTTGCAAGCTGGAAAAAAAGGGTTGCCCTTTAGCAGTGCCTCACGCCATGAAGCATCCAATTGTTGGGAATGAATTGCGATCGGTTACTGATCACGAGGCGAGTGTGATGCCTTGCAATGCCGAGCGGCGGTCACGCTCATGTTCGTATGAGACAAGCGGTTTTAGACTAGTTGGGCTATTGATGCGGTCTTTTGCATGTTTGCCTTCTAGCCGTGTCTCATTGTTATCTGTTGCTGGGATAACGGGCTATGGTTGGTTGACCACGGGGTGTTCTATTTGCGGTATTAGGTCTTGGCATTTTCCGTGGCTGCAAAGAGCCGCACTTTGTCGCATGTTCCTGTTATGAACCGGTTTGGAATGAAGCGGCCCCTCTCGATATCATTTTGGTGTATTTGCGGTGGTAGATAGATGTCGCCGTTTGTTATGTGCGGAGGAAGAAAGCATTTCGATGACGCCGCACCAGGTACATGGTACTTGTCTAGGTCACATACCCTAGGTACTCCAGCCAGTTAATCCCACCCAAAAGTCAGATACTCGCATCCAACTTGTATGTGAACTCAAACAGTAGCCAGTCTATCATTACTTGCTGACCTATTTGATAGTGTTTTGTAGAATCTTGAGCGGCCCCTGTATAAAGACTAGGGCGAGGCTATTCGCAAGGCTGCCCCTTACGAAGCGGAAGATGCAACCACTTGTATAATAGAATAGATCAATAGACGAGTATCGAGCAGTCCAGAGAACTTGTAGTGCTCCGTTACAATTTCATACGCGAAAGCTCTTTGTTCCAACAAAATATAGTACGACGCTAGTTGTTAGTTTCTACTTTTAACAACGATATAAAGGTTAGCATCTACCTAGTTATCGAAAAAAAAATGTGTAGTAATAGCTAACATACAAGCGATAGAATATCCTTCGCGATGTATTATTAATTTCGTATGATTTTTCAATATATTATAATCTACTTAGCCGTAAAAGCGACGCCAAATCGTACTATGTCTTTTATTATAATTACTCGTAGTACACTTTACACTTTAATAGTAGGAGCTAGTTCCTTGTTTCACTGTACATGGCGTCAAAGCTAATTTTCAATATGCCAGCCTCCTGCTCGTTTAAGAACACCAGAATATGAGGCCACTATACGGAGGTCGGTGATGGAAGCCTGCGATATTCTTGGCAATAGCTTATACAAGATGAGCTGTATGCAGTCTAACAGCGATTACGTTGCAAAGTGTGTGCCAGTTTCAGCTGTTTCTAGCTTGCATTATAACGCTCCGTACATATCCTAGAGTCGTGGACGCCAAACGCACACTTGAGAGATAGAATTTCTTGGCATAGTCGCTATAATTCTATAATTCCTTACAAGTATAGCATTAACCATTATCAACATAAAACCTATTACAAGGGCTATTGCAAAAGCTGCAAAAGTTATTGCGAAAATTACGGCATATAGCCTCCGCAGCGATTGGTGGACTCGCGGCATAGCCCACACAAGTGTATTTTGACCCCTTGGAATTGTTCGTTTCTTTCCTTTTCTTCCGTACTCTTAGATTAAAGAGTAAATGCAGATTTACGTACCGACTTGCACCTTGTGACAGCGGGGGTTATTGCGAAGGTTATTACGAGGGTTATTATAAGAGCTATTGTGAGAGCTATTAAGAGGCTACCTATTGCTTGCAAAAGCTGCAAAAGTGGGGCTATGCGAAAGCAGCCTTGAGCAATAACGTTTGCGATAGCCCTCGCAATAGCCTTTTATGCCCTATAAACCACCGTGCCAATAAATTACATGTATTAAATATCCAGCCATGGTGTAAAATAAGATACCAAGGGCTCCGTAGGTATATATAACACCTCTACGTATCGTAATCCCGTGGTTGTAAACGCTGACATAAAAATTATAATATAATATTGAATCCCCGAGCAACTAAATTCCTGATCTACTCTACCCTTAGCTTCGGGGCCCAGTTGGGGCCTAAATGCCAAGGCCCTACTTCTTCTTGTGTTGTGATCGCCGCTTGAAGTCCGCGATAGCGCCTTCGCGGCAGTCAAACTTTCGCTCTGTCGCTTCGTCAAGAGAGATATTCTCTTCGGTCCTCTCACACACATGCGTTATTACCTAAGTATCATCTTCTTCGCAATGCTGCATGACAAAACAATCTTTCTCTCTAGCTCCTGGAGTTTGAGGTACTCTGCAACAAGAATGGGAAGCGAGTTGAGATGAGAACTGCCACACGTTGCACGCACAACCAGCCATAATAAGCCACATACAATGTTTAAGAGTTAGTCGCATGAAAACAAACAACAAAGTCTCACTCCCGGCACTCAATATTTCATCTTCCTATACCCATCTCCTATACTTTGACAGCCTGAAACAGCCTACTAGTAGATCTTATTCAGTCTTCATATATAATCAGATCACAGCGCGACTACGATGGATGAACTGCGTCGTCAACTTAATGAAGTGCGTCGCCGACGCGAAGCGGTGGAGCGTCAATGCGAAGCAGTGAAGCGTGAACGCGAAGCAATTGAGCGTCAACGCGAGGCAATAGAGCGTCAACGCGAAGCAGCGGAGCGTCAACTCGAGAAGTTAAATTTCCTATCATATGTGGAAGAGTGTCATAAGCTTAGCCTCGCTATCGAGATAGTGAGCGGTAAACCTCTGAGCACACAGGGCAAAGTGGCAGACCCGACCGATCGCGTTTACCCCAAACGTATAATTCCATGGGCTAGCTTCCCATCGCGACAGCAAAAAATCTTTGATCAACTATCGGCCAACCAGCGATTTTATTCAGACCGAGTTTTCCCTAATGTCAACCAGCTCGAATATGTTAGATCCAATTTACCTGCTATCAGCAGTGAAATGGACCTTCGACACTTCGAGAGCAAAGTGGTCGAGATAGCCGTCAAGCTGCTGGTCGAAGAGGCATATAAGAGTAAAGAGCTACGTGCAAGCCTCAAAGTCGAGGGATCAATCACTTTCGAATGCCATACAAACCTTGGAAACCAGGGCCCTGTCAACCAATTCTGCGTATACAGAAGATATGGAGACCCTGCCATCTCAATGCTTGCGATCGAGTATAAGGAGCCGCACAAGCTGAGCAAAGAGGAGGTCATAGCTGGGCTAAGAGGTGAAATTCGTCCAGATGATCATATAATCAACAAGCCGAGGGATGACTATGATTCTTCGTCGAGATACCTCACTGCCGCCGTCATTACTCAACTATTTGCCTCCATGGTAAATAAACATGTCCAGTACGGCTATGTGTGTACAGGCGAAACATTTATCTTCTTATATATCTCCGACGAAGATATATCTGACGTATATTACCATGTTTGTGTGCCGGATCGGGATGTCACTGAGCAAAGTCCTGACCGGCTTTATCGCACTGGTGTCGCCCAAGTACTTGCCTTTGTGCTCCAGGTCCTTCGAAAGGAGCCTCCTCCCCAGGACTGGCACCAGAGCGCGTCTCTGAATACTTGGCCTGATGAGAGAGAAGACGTCTTAGCGGATATTCCCGCCACCCCTCAAAAGGAGACCAGGGCATCCCCCTGCAAAGGTCGAAAGACCAAATTCAGCCGTTCGCAAATCCGCACACGATCAGTCACCTCCAAGTACCGACAAGAGAGTAGCGATGCCAGCTCTCAGAAAAAAGATAAGAGCGAAGACGAAGACGAAGGTCCTCGCGCCTCTTCATCTCTTTCTCTTCGCTCACGATTATCCAAGAAGGCGCCTGCTTCGACAGGCACTACAGCTAAGGCTGCAAAGAAAGGGGGTACTAGCGGCAAAGCCAACGGGCAATCGCAAAAAAGAATTGCGATCAAGGATCGGCCCTTCTGCACCCACAAGTGTCGTGAGTTATTCTCGGAACCATTTTCTTTCTGGTCTGGTGACGTTCAGAGCGCGAAATTCCTGTCGAGACAATATAAAGTCTCTAAGCCAATGAAACCCTGACGAAACAAGTTCTGAATGGCAAAGCTGACCCCGAGACTTGTAGTGTCTGGTATGGTAAACCACGGACCTATGGACAAGGACTGCCCCAACATTATTCACCATAGCGAACAGCATATCACCACATCCATGTTTCTTGATCTAATACGAAAACAGTTGACCGTGGATCGTGGTCGAGACGCGGACGCCATGCCGCTCTACGTGTCCGGATCAGTTGGGGCCCTTTTTAAGATCTGTCTTTCGTCTTATGGCTACACCCTCGTGGCCAAAGGTGTAGAAGGCTCCCTTCGAACCCGTCTGGAACATGAAGAGCGAGTGTACAGCCAACTACGTAGCATTCAGGGGAAGTACGTCCCTGTTTGTGTTGGCAGCTTGGATCTGGTTCTGCCATATTACTATGACGGCGGCGTTTTTGAACATTTTTTATTCCTGAGCTTCGCTGGGAAACCGCTGTTTGACTTGCCCAGCCAAGCTGACAAAACCTCCGTCGTTGCCGCGGTTGACCGGGCTTTCCAGGCAATCCACAACTCCTGCGTCCTCCACCGCGACGCTGAGCCACGCAACATATTATATGATGCCTATCATGGCTATTTTATGATCGTCGACTTTGAGCGATCCGTCGTCGTTAATCCTCCCGGAAGTCTTAGTCAAAACAGGAAACAGAAGTATGAAAGCTTTCCAGAGCAGACAGCGGAATTAGCCTTCGCACGAGAGTTACAGTCAGTTATACAAAGTGTTCAGCGTTATATAGACTCCAACGCCACCAGATCTGTATTGTGATAGTTCACTGGGAATACAAAATTGTACCTTTGGCGGTATTGAGAGTGGCTATTGAACTGGTTAGAGGTGACGTTTCGGTGGACTCAGTCAAAGGAATTGTTAGGCATTTCGTTAGGACTGGTTGCTATCTGCACTTGCCCAGGCCGGCAGCATCCGGCTATACTAGATTAGATTCAGGGATAGATTCAAGGGGTTATAAAAGCTGCGAAGCAGCCTTACTAGCCTGGCTTTCGCTGTGCATATATAGAGTTTATGTATGGCCTATGGCTACAAGAGCCTCTGGCTCTGTAGTTCGAAACTGTGTCCGGAATAAAATTTGCTTGAAGATACACTGCCATTTCTGAGTACCACAGTTCGAAGTAACAGCAGCAGCACGCTGAGCTAGGCGACGCTCTTTTCGCTTGTCGGAGAGTTTCTTAAGCAGGCGATCTGACTTGGACTTGGACGTGGACGTGGACGGGGAATTCGCAACATGCTTTGTCTTCTTCCACGAGTCTCTCGTACGCTCCACGAGCTTCAAGCTCGTCAGCATCAACGATGTTATGTTTAATTAGGGCGGTTTGTGCTTACCAGGGTAAGGAAACAGCCCCAACTTCTCGTCCAGAAAGTAGTCCAGAGCTCCATCGCGAAAAGAACAGAAGAGTCACAAATTGGGACCTCGGATTTTACATGGAAGACCTGGGTCAACTATCGACACAAAGCTCTAAGGTTCTGCGAAGCCGCAAGAGTCGACAACGATAAAGGTAACGTAAACCAGCCTGTGACAGTGCGTGCTCGCCAACAACTAGTAGCCAAGAACGCCATTCTATCCCAACGTCTTGCAAAGATAATGAGCAGACTCGCCGATGAAGTTGACGTGAAAACCTAGCAACGATTGAGCAACCTCGACTTTCTGCGTATGGACAACAGTTGTATATGTGATCGTCGGAAATGTACTCTGGGATGTGGTGGACTGAGACGTGGTAGAGGTGTCGTCTATCATATTTAACCACTAGGCCAAAAGGTTGGCGTGTCCGGTCAATCATTGGTCATTTGTAGGTATGCCTTATATCTGACATCGTCCGCAAAGTCTAAAACAGACATAGCCGGCCAACAACCACGACGACCATAACAACTACGACGGCCGCTGACTAACTCCGAACCTCACACACGCCTGGTAAGCGGTCAAAGGGCAGGGCTAATCAAATCTAAAACGTATGGGTGGCCTACATGGCTACGTCTCTATCAAGTCTTCAGCACGCTGCATTCTTTTGGCCTTTCATAAGATTTCCACGAGGTAATCGTGGGATATCCGGACCGCCTGTTTTGGGACTGGCAAACCATCCCGTCTTTCGAGCGGCAAAAATGCGTTTGAAAGGAATGACCAGGGCTCTGGTTTAACGAGCTCGTAGGGACTCACGTCGTCATCATCCAACCGTCGGTGTTAGGAGTGAATTTGGTCAAGTTGGTCTAAGTGAAATAGTACGAAGCAGCGCTCAATAGATTGGGTATGGTGCCCACGTTAAACTAATGAGACAAGGCGGGATCAACTAGCTAATAGTCTGGCCTCAGAATTCTCATTACAGAATTTCCAGAGTAAGAGATTCAAAACATCTAGAGAAAATGTTGCAGGCAATACTGCAGATGGTCATGCAGAGGCGGCAGCTACGCATGATCAGTCTCTACAAGTGGGATCATGTTCTTTAGTTGAGGGGAGGAAGGTTGATTTAGGTGGCCGCAAGCGCCCACAATGAAAAAAAGGAGAGGGGGGCTTGGGGGGGGAGGAGGGTATTTATATACTTGCGGGAATGACAGCCTGGCTGTTCTCTTGCAAGTTTGCCCCCCAGAAATCGGTGGCTGGTCACAAAGCGAGTTGTAGTCGAGGGATGCACCGAGCGGCGGCCACGCTTATGTTCATGGTCGTCGGCAAGTTTTGCCTTCTAGTCGTGTCTCACAAATACTAAACAACCTTTCTAACCCATAGCTCATCTCTTATTCTTCTAATTGGCCACTTGGTCAACGATTTCCTCCTTCTTTTGCTGTCCATTTGGCCGGACCAGCTCAGCATGTCTCTTCTCCAGATTGTGAGTGTTCGGGAGATCTTTATTACCCACGCCTTTTAGCTCCTCGCATTACAACGCATTAACTCATCACGCTCGACTTTAATGTTGCTAACATATTTGCTTCTGGCTGTAGAGGCTCCCGGTTTCGGGGCACACCAAATGAGCCCATATAAATAAGCATTCGTCTTGCCCCAAACTTTGTAGCTGACACGTCTAGCTCCAAAAAAAGTAAATTAGATTCTTCCCAAGTGTTTATTACTTACCTACCTTCCAACTTCATCAGCAGGTGTATACCTGCTCCGAAGCGACATTTTAATTACGCACTTACAATAGTATATAGAACCTTAGCTAACGATACGTCGAACATCGAGGAGAATATCGGCTGTCTAAGACGTGACAAGGTTTCAAGTAGCTGCGGACATCAGGATGTAGGAGCTTTTGTAAGCAAATTACTTGAGTATCCATCACGCGCCTTGGCTGGTAATGTCCAGTAGGGTTGTTCGCTGCTTTAGCTTCAATATATACTCTTAGAAGTCAGTGTAAACACTGCTCCGCAGGGTGGACATGTGGGAAGTGCAAATGTTGCGAGAACATTGTCATTGCTAAAGTGTTGTATGGACAATGTATTAAGAATACAACAAGCATGGCACTTTTATGGGGGAAACCTGAGGAGTTAATTCCGCTAGTGTACTGCTGTTGGTAGTGTGACGGGAAGGATAAGCATTAAGTCACGATCCAACATTTATTGTGTTGTGCCTTAGCTAGATACTGTAATTAGCAGGGGGGAGGTTGTAGGTCACCTTGACTTAAGAATGGAGACTGGTAGCTTCATCAGAGCTTGATACATCACTTTTCCTCTCATGGCCCAGCTTCTCCCACAACGGGAAGGTTGACTTCTAATCCTCTTCTCTATACTACATGCTGCGTCGCTAGCCATTCCTCGTGCATCTTCTTCTGGTTCTCCCACTTTTTGACCAACTTCTTGCGCCTGTTTTTGGACACTACATCCCCCGCTGCATCTACGGTCGGGATACCGTTTTCGTCCCATTCCAAGTATTCGCTCGACATCCTGAACATCAGCAGGGGGTCGAGCTTGGCGCACTCGCGCAGCTTCTTCTCCTTCTCGGCCTTGACCTCCTGTTCCAGCTTGGCCTTCGCCCTCGCAGTGCCAGCTGATTCCCGCTCCGCGCGCGCCTCTATCAGCGACTTATCGAGAGGTCGTACCAAAGCCGGTTGGTGGTTGTTGCGGTCCTCGAGGTAGATGCCTAAGTTCCAGAGGGATACATCGCGGAGCTGGTCGCATAAAGCGAGCAGGTCTTTTGCTGGCGTTTGCTGGGCCGCAAGAGCCTTAAGCTCGGTGCGGAACTGCTGCAGCACTTGATCGTATGGTTTGGACGACTCAGTCACCGGTGTTGACGCCGAGATCGTAATCCCATCAACGAGCTTCACTATAGCTGTATAATCGACGGAGCCAGAACATGCCAATGTTCGAACCTTGTCGCGCAATTGAGATACGGGGTAGATATAGGGTTTTGCCGGAGCGGGAATATCGAGGCCCGACCACCCTATACGATTCGGATTGTTCAGATCACCTTCGGGATCCAGACCAAATATAGTGACAATACGTGTTATCCACTGAGCAAGCAAGATGACTGTCTGATCTGAAAGGGCCTCAGCCGAGTTGGACTCGGTAACAATATCAGAAAGAATTCTCATAACGGCTGGGGTGTTGAAAGAGTCGCAAAGAGCTGTATCGACATCGGCTTTCGCTTGATCTAGGGCGCTTAATAATTGCTGGTCTGCGATGCTAAGCTCCTGCGTTGTTGTAGTCCGGGGGCTGGAATGCTTCCAGAGGTCCAGGCTTTTAAGAAAGAAATTATTGAGTTTGCCTTCCCAGCCGACTACAGTCTTCATGAGCTCATCTGTTACCTCGATACCATCCTGCCAAGGCATAAGGAGGAAGCAAATTCGGAGAGAACGTGCACTCCAATCCTTTTGGGAGAGAACAGTTCGGATGGTCGTATAGTTCTTGAGGCTCTTACTCATCTTCAAGCCGCGAATTCTGTAATTCATTAGCGCTTTTACATGACAAGATTGGCATTCAAACCCTGTACCTAAGTTGCCCCATGTGAATGAAGTAATTTGTCCACTGTACTTGGCAGCCTGGAGCCGACCAATAAGCCTCCGATTGTGCTAGTTCGTTATCATGGTGAGGGAAACGAAGATCGACGCCTCCGGAGTGGATATCTATTGTCTTCCCGATCACTTCAGAGGCCATCGCAGAGCATTCAATATGCCACCCTGGCCGCCCATGACCCCACGGACTCGGCCATGCTGGTTCGCCTGGCTTGCTAGCTTTCCACAGCGCAAAATGATTCTCGCTCCGCTTCATTGATCTTCCCTTAGATAGTGAACCTTCCCCATCAGCTTGAAGGGCACGGTCGTTCTTGTTCCAAGGTTCCAGCCGGGAGTAACTGTGCCCTGCCTTCTCAAACGAGTCAATATCAAAGTATACAGAGCCGTCAGGAGTAGCGTAGCCAAAACCATTCGCTACAATCTTCTCAACAAAGCGGACAATTTGAAGTATATGCTCGGTCACGCGGGTGAGTCGGTCGGGAGCCTGGACATTAAGCGCATTCATGTCCTCAAAGAAGCGGCGTTCAAATTTCTGGGTCAGGTCTAGGTATATCTTGTGGTTATTCGAGTCCATCTCTGTACCATACAAGGCATCGAGATATGGGAGCAAAACATCGTCCGTCTTGGCGAAAAATCCAGGCAGATTTCCTGGCGTTCGCAGGGCCTCAACAGCCGACTGTACCGTCCCGATGTGCGCTCCCAACAACAGATCAGCGATAGTGGTAGCCTGGCCCTGTTTTGCTGTCGTAGTGTCAGCCAGAGGTAGAGGTTCAGTCCTTTCCTTATACGCCTTGCTCACTGCCTCGGAAAAAGTCTCTGGGCTTGTATCCGAGGGTAGAGAGGGAAGGTTCTTGTCAATATAGTACCGGAATGCAGCTCTGGCCTCTGCTAAGACTGAGTCGCTCACCGAGTCGTCTTCAACAGCATGCTCTTGCTTGAAGCGTGCGAGCAGGTATTGCTGGCGACCCTGGAGAATGATTTTGTCGTCGATATCCGTCGTATTCATTACGAACTTGACACGGAAGCCGAAGTAGTCATTCATGATGCGGCGGATAATGTCTGTCGAGATATAATTCTTGGCATGGCCCAGATGGGCATCTTCGTATACTGTCGGGCCGCACGCGTACCACGTCACAATTTTTCCTGTCGGATCGACTGGGACAAAGTCATCCTTTCTCCTCGTCAGGCTATTGTAGATCTTCAGTCGGGGCAGTTGGGCGTCTCGGGGTTGGGGCGGTATCCATGGAGGCTGTTTGTGGCTGTTGGAAGCCATGCTACTTGTGTTGTTGAAGAAAAAGATTGTCAGTACCGAAGAATATTTGTCCGAAACGAAAAAAGCTGTATTTCAGGCCGGGTAAAGGAAGAAGCTTGACGAATTAGCGGCGTGATAGTTGAAGATCTAATATCACAGGTAGAGAAGCCACTTGCCAACCGATTGACTATTGATTCCTCCCTTAACCAAAGTTTTGCCGATAGCGGGGGCCAATAAGACAAAGAGATTTCTTATGTGATTTGTGAAACATAACAGCTTTACTTAAATATGTACTCTCTTCTAGTCAACACTCGTACTACGCCAAATCCCGTCTTGCGTCCCAGCATCTCAAGACCCGTGAGCATCCGTAGTGAGCTTCTGCAGTCAATCAATTCCTTGCCCTGTTTGCCTTGCCTCTGCCTCTTGGTCGCCAGCACCATCAACTTGTCAGTAGTTTCACCTCTAGTCTCATCATCGTCATCGTCACAGTTATGCTTTCCAATCGCGTTACTCGTCCTTGCCTCTCCGTTTAGTCAGCTTCAACGCGAGGCATCATATCCTGAACCCATTGCCCTTAAATTTGAGATACCTAATCCACGTCACTCGTTCGTTGTTGGGATGAGTGGAGTGAAGCTACCAGTAAGTTACCATCTGGCTCACCACGTTTTTTTTCTGTCTTTCCAATTTCTTAAGGATCACACGCAGAAAGACGAGTCTCAGGGACTAAGTACACAAAAGGCTAGAAATATTTCTGTAACTAAGGATAAAATAGTTATTTGGTAATTTAAAAGTCTAGGTCAAATTAGTTAAAGAAAAGAATCGATAATATGGAGTTCTTCCCCCTTAGCGGCATCGTGCAGCCTCCGTGTAAAGTCTCCATTCGATATCCCCCTAAATTGCTCCCACTGCCGTTTACGGATTGCCTGTCCCTCCTTCCACACCCTCTGCGTGGTCTCCTGGAAGCTTGGGTCGGTTGTCGACCGGCCAGACCCCAGAGATTCATAGTGGCGCTACGTCTCGCCCAGGAACACGGCAAAGCTTTCTTCAGCCCCGCCGTCAGCCCCTCGATTGTTGCGCTGCCACCGTCTGAACTCCTTCCATCGTTCTAGCTGTCGTGAAAACAACTCGGTCGTCTGGATGCCGAGGAACACCATTTTCTCATAGCCATGGCCGTATCTTCTCCACATACGCGACTGGGCTCTCGTATATCCTATCCAGGGTCTCTAGTGAGCACCATGTTCGACCACCAGCATCGACGAGCTAGCAGTAGCACCGGATCTCGTGCTGCGTGGCTATCTCGGGATCCAGAGACAGCGTCGGTGATCTTGTAGCCAGTCATGATGACGATAAGAGTTTGGAAGTCCCTCTCTTGGGGGATGCCCACGAGCTTTACCGTAAGCCAGGAAGGATCAAGAGTCTGGATGGTTTTGACTTGCGGAAAGACAGCGCTGAGTGGCCCACTTGGCTAAATGGAGGAAAAGCCAGTTGCGATAGACTAAGATGATGGAGACCGTGTTAAGTCTGCCAGACGAACATCGCGTAGTTCCTAGGCGTCAAGAACGGCAGCCACATGATGATGGCCAGGGCATCCGCTTGGACAGATGCGAGATTGGGAGGTTGTTGGCTGACATTACGGGGAGTACTGTTGCGGCCTCATCATTGCATCTCTCTGGGAAGAGGTGGCGAAATTGAGGCAACTGTTGTGACTGCAAAGCTGTTTTTATGTGACGGGGAATGCATATAAATAGGATTAACTCTACGTCCATCTTTAGACAACGGGTTCCGCGAATATAAAAACCCGAGAAAAGTTGTAACCAGAATAATAGGTATACGACGCGACAGGGCGAGGAACACATCTAGAAGATGTAGAACGACGGCGATCTATTGAGATAGCCCTTTTACGTCTTCGAGATAGTTATTTAGCAAGTTACGCAACACCTGTACAAAAAACGGTTCTTCTTCATTTTCAGGGTTGTAATTGTGAGTATTACCCTCTTACTCAAAGATGAGTATATCACCTGTTCTGCAGCTGAAAACTCCGGGTTTTTCCTTGGTGCTTTTATCGAACTCTTTGTTTTTAAAAAAGAAAGTAACGCTAGAGCTAGGTTCTTGGGTACTACATTTCTGATATTAGAAAACCACGGTGGGATTTTACGACTTTCTTTTCTCTCAACCTAGGATATCCCGATCATTACATACTGCGACCCCACACCCCCGATGAAGACAACATGCAGAGCATCGGAAGTCATCTATTCAATTCATACATTATGGTCCCATGTACAGATTCTATTTTACAAGACATGATATACTATTTCATAATATTTGTTTTTACTCCGAATCCCACAAGGCCCTACCACTTTCATCTATCGTAGTTTTCCGATCTAATATTTCCTCAACGATCGTGCTGATGCCTTGTCTTCCACATTTCTTTGCAACAAAGTAAGCAACCACTTCTTGCGGAGTTCTGGTGCCCTCCTGCACGATCTGCTCGACGTCCCGTTCCGTAGGCACACCCAGGGACTTGTACGGATACTCATCGAATTCCCGACTTGTCAGAAGTTTGAGCTTGGGCACGTCTTCGGTCGCCTGGAAGAATGGGGCTTCGATCTGGTCCTCGGGGTTCACAGCTTCTAGACTAGCTGGCTGCCATTTCGGTGTTGGCCTTGGACGCTCCTTGGAAATTAAGCGGGCCGACACGCCCTCGGTAAAGTCCGGGTGCCGCATGAAGTGGGCAGCAATCTGGTGTTCCCTCTGGAAAGTTTCAGAGATGGACCAGTTCAGCCCTACTCGCATCTGCTTGAGGGCAACGTGTACTGCCGTGGGAGATCGCTGATGCAAGGTATGCAGAGTCTTCTCCGCCCACGCCTTGGTGGGGCCTTGTTCCTCCTTCAATGCGCGTATCACATCGGCTACAGAATCCTTGCTAAAGCAACGATCGATAGCCCGTCGGAGTTCGCCACCGAGAAGTATTGGCTCTTTCGATGGCAAGCCTGTCGCATATTCCTCAATAGTCATCTCGATGATGGCTAAGCGTTTCTCCATGCTGTCGTAGTCCTTGAATCGCAATTCAGCTAGACGCGACTCCAGGCTGGGTAAACTTGTCGAATGTAGGTAGTGGGTAGCAACACCTGAGTAAAAGACGTTCGCCCCCGTTAATTGGTCGCTCGTAAGAGCTAGGTAGGTTCCTATAGCCCCGTTCATTCGAGGAAGGAAGAATGATGCGCCGACGTCGGGGAAAAAACCTATCGTTGTCTCGGGCATAGCAAATACGGTTCTCTCAGTGGCGATTCGGAAAGGCGCATGTATACTCAGCCCTACGCCGCCGCCCATAGTGATACCGTCCATGAACGCAATGTATGGCTTGTTGTAGGTCGCAATATAGTGGTTTAGCTTATATTCGAGGGCAAAGTAGTCGATAGATGCCTTTTGGCCGCCAGGCCCCTCCATATTTTGCTTTGCGAGGGCCGCAACATCGCCGCCAGCGCAAAGGGCCTTGTCTCCGGCGCCTTTCATGACGACAACATTAGCTAAATCCGACTGCTCCCACTCTACTAGCCGTGGCACTATCTTCCTGATCATCGAGGCGTTGAGAGAGTTCAATTTATTTGGGCGGTTCAGTTCGATGGTCCGCAGACCGTAGAGGTTGTTAAACACGACATCTTGGGGTTCGTCACCGGGTAGCTCCCTGATAGTCTCGTTGACTGGACTTATCGACATCTGAGCAAAAATTATATGGTGAGCAATCTATTGAGACGGCGGGCTAGCAGTCTTCTGTGGGCGTACCTGGGCTCGCGAACCTATTCTGGGGTCTAGAATCTTTGCTTTGAGAGGCATGGCGAAGTTGGCTCTGCGAAACGGGGATGCAGCCTGAGCTGCTATGCCGCCGCGACTTGCAAATACCCTGAAAGACATCTAGGTGGGCGTACGGGCACGTATATGTTTCCTCACCTCAATGCGCATGTAAACAGGTATTGCGCATCGAGTAGCGGACGAGGAACCCCAGACGTATATAACGATACACCCCAATGATATTGATAGGCGGAGCTTTATGCCGACGGTTATGCTGAGTGAGCCCGCAAATCCTCGGTATTAATTAAATTTTTGGAGCTTTGACCTTCCGTCACCTCAACGGCCCCACAAGCAACTGCCCTGCCAATCAAGAAAATCGGGGAACTACTTAACTGCCTACAGCGTACGGATTAGCTACCTGCAGTAGTTTAATGGTTCAACATTTCAATTTCAGCCTTGCCTTGTCATTCCACCTCCAGCTCAACATCCAGAAGACGCGACACATACACAATACACCCATCATGGCGGACGCAAAGATTCAGTATGTATCCGATTGATCGCACTTACGATGAGATATCTGCTAAGACGTCCTACTAGGGAGCTTCTCACCAAGCCGAGAAACGAGTTAACGTATGTCGCTACCTATCACCGATTTACTCGACACCCGCGACTACATCGTATCAGCTGACGAAGTTATCCTACAGAGAATACGAGGTCCAATTACTCGAGGAGTACGAATTTGGCTCCGGGCCCTTGTCAATCCTCCAGACCGCTGTGCGCAGCCACACACAGGTGCTGATATCCATTCGCAACAACCGCAAGCTGTTGGCGCGTGTCAAGGCCTTTGACCGTCATTGCAACATGGTGCTCGAGAACGTGAAGGAGATGTGGACCGAGACACCTCGCTTGGCGAACGGCAAGAAAGGCCGTCCCGTGAACAAGGATCGTTTCGTTAGCAAAATGTCCGTCATGCTATCCCACAGGAAGGAATCTCTCTTGCCTGTGTAGACTCCAGATTAGCTAACCATTCTCCTTCCATAGGTTCCTTAGAGGCGATTCAGTCATTATTGTACTGCTCAGCTAATATCGCAAATGCGGGGGATACCACAAGTTAATACATGAATCAAAAATATTAACAGCCACTATTGACTTTAGATTTGTTTTACATGGTGCCCATATGTGCATTCCTATCACATCTTCTCCCATCCCTCCTCGTCAGGCTCGGTTCCGGCTAGACCCAGGAAGAAGCTAGCTAGGCCAAATGCTCCTGGATCAGGGACAGTCTCGAATCCAGATCCACCCACATACACAGCTCTGCCGAGGCTTGCTCGCATTCCTTTCGTTTTCCCTGCGGCCTTATTTGAAGCTATGGCGGCCTCTTTGATATTACCGGTCTCTCCCAGGGTATCGACGAATGGGTACAATGCATCCACAATAGTCCGATCACCCGGTCTAGCTGGGGTATATCTAGCAAGAGCCTCGCAGCTTTGCTTAAGGGCTTTTGACCATAGCTGCGGTGTAGCTTCTCCGGGAGAAAGGTCGCGCAGCGAATGAACGAGTGCGTTAAGGAATATGGCAAAGAGCGCACCGGACTGTACGTAATACGTTAGTTCTTACTCGACTATAGCTCCACTTTCCGGTTCCAAGAGGCAAGACGAGTGTAATGGAACTCACAGTGCCGTCCATCGAATTCTCTATCACGGGCACAATGTTCGCCACATCAACTACCAGATCGCCCGTTGCCTGAGTTTCTTCCAGATGCTTCAAGACAGCTGCTTTCTGTTAACGCACAGTCCTTCTTTAGAAAGAAATAATAATACCTTCAGCTCCTCTCTTAAGACCAATCCCGCAGTCTCCATCTCCAACAACTGTATCGAATCTTGTGACTTCGGGCTCGACCGAAATCAATGCTTCAAGCCCAGATGTCAACTTTTCCGTGAACGCCGCTGCGTCCGCCTTGAGTCCGCTTGGCTTGACGCTTTGGTCAGATGTAGTGCCGTCCTCCCGTGTATTTGTGTTCTTAGCTTCCCAGGTCTCCTTCGCAATAGGCGCCGACCATCCGGTGGCTTCACAGGGATAGTCCAGAAGCTGGATCATGCTGGGGCCGCCGATGTCAGTATTCACAACATTCAGTAGGGATATGCTAAATCCGAGTCCGTTCAGACTCGTCATACAAGTGCCGCTGAGAATCCTCACTGGTCGGATGCCCCATTCTCCGAGTTGCTTGACGACTTCCGTAGTGATGCCCCCCAGTTCGAGGACACTAACACCACCCAAGTTGTTCACTAACAGCACCACTTCGTTCGAATTCACGTTAAGAAACGCTCGATCCTTGTCGTTTTTATCAAGTAGCTGGGACAACATCGTCTTCACGAGCTCGGGAAGCTCAACTTTGGCTCGACCGGACCCTGCCTCATTGTGAATGCCCATCCCGACTTCAACCTCATCGACACCCAGACTTCCCTCGGCTTTAGGGTCGAGAGGTGCTCGGCCAGGGACGTGGACGTGTTCGAGACTCGCTCCGACGCTGACCAGATTGTCCGCCGTGAGCTTAGCAACTTTGTATACTTGTTCCAGAGACGCCCCCTGAGCAGCCAGGGCACCAGCGATCTTGTGAACGAGCACGGTACCAGCGATGCCACGTCTTCCCACCTTCCCGCCCTTCTCCCTGCCAACGCCCACATCGTCGCCAACGACAAGCATCTCAACTTTCAAGCCGGCAGCCTTGGCCTTCTCAACCGCCATTCCGAAATTGAGTACATCCCCGGTGTAATTCATCACCGTCACTAAGACGCCCTTGTCTGTATCGACCCGCGACGTGATGGCCTTCCGCACCTGCTCCGCGCTAGGAGATGCGAATATGGTCCCCGCAACAGCGGCAGATAGCAGACCCGAGCCGACGAACGCGCCGAAGCTGGGCTCGTGGCCGCTGCCGCCGCCGCTGATGATGGAGACTTGCGGTGCATGACCAGGTCTTCTATAGACGATCTTGTTTGCGGCGTCCAGCGCTACGGATGGATTTGTTATAGACAGGCTCTGCAGAGCTGTGTCCACCAGAACAGTAGGGTCGTTGATGAAGTGCTTGGCCGACATGATTTGAGTTGTGATGGCCGTCGCCTGGATTTCTTATCATGCGGGCTCCGTGTTAAAATCCCGAGTACATGAGTGATGGTGAGTTTTAGATGGAAGAGTTACTTAAATGCTTTATTTGATCTATAAAACTACAAGCAGCCTCCTCAAAGTGTAAATACTGGAACAGCAAGCCTAGACTCAGAGGCGGGGTTAGTCGTGCCGAATCAGAAACACGGATTTGATTATCCTGGGTTACACTGGAATATCATCTCCGGATGCACTTATCGTAGCTGCCTACATCAGTTGGAATTTCGATGCTGTCTCGATCGTCGCCAAGGTCAGAGATGTAAGTACCCCAAGCAGTCGGGTAAGACAATGAGGGGCTTTGGGCGTGACGACACCGAGGGGTATTGGAGGACCTGGCTAAGCTGCTTGGGTGGGTGGGTTTACTGCGGCTTGTGCGCCCCGCTCTTTCGAGGAGATGTGGCTTGATTGGTAGATAGATACTTCGCATATTATTTGGCACTGCCTGATTTCGGAGTTTCTGGCTTAGTGCATCTTGTATTCTAATTATATATTTTATTTGACTCTTTTGGATCTATATTATACTTTTCTAGAATGTAAAGCGAGACCTCGAAGCTTAAGATGCATCTTTGAGCGAAGCAGGAGGTATTTTGAGTTTATTGGCTGATTGGGCGCTTGGCATTTATTGGTGCCGTGGGGTTTGAGCCTGCCCATTTCTGCCCCACGTACATACGATTATCAGAATTTAGGTGGGATTTGGGAATTGCTTGTGACGAGTGACTCAACTTTTGCCAGCCACATTCAGTTCTTATGTTGAACATTGATTATTTCATATATTACTCAGGCGCCTATCTACTAACTAAGAAGAATTACCAACGGTACCAGCGTACAATTGAATCTAACACCAGAGTTATCTCCCTGCGCGACCGGTTTAGGACGCGCTCTGAACACCTTTGACCTCTACCGTCCATCAGCCTTCATTTTAGCAACATATCCAGCCGAGTCTCGTCGCGCAGTGGTCAAAACTCGACGAATCGATTATGTCGACAACGACCAGTGAACCTCCACAGGAGGAGAAACCCAAGAGTGTAGAGAAGCCTCAAAATAATCCAGCAAACGCGCAAGTCCCTCCAAATGGCGAGTCGCAGCCCAAAGCCGAAAATGCGGCATCACCCGCAGCTCCCAAGCTTTCTGGTGCGCAACTGAAGGCGAAAGCAAAGGCAGAGAAGCAAGCGCGACGAGCTCAAGCGAAAGCCTCCAAGGAAGCGGCACCGGGCGGTGCATCTGCGCCCGCATCGGCTGGACAATCGGGCCATCCACCCCCAGAATCGAAGGGGAACAAGAAAGGAGGCAAGCAAGACAGCGCACCGCCCGCCAACTCGGGCGCAACTGGGAGAGCTGCTGGAGCTAAGGGATCTGTACCAGCCGTTCCCCCGAAACCAGAGAACTCAATACCAGAGTGTTTCAGTCACCTCACCATGGCGAAGAGGTTACCAATCACCCAAGCCGACAAGGACGTCCATCCCACAGTCTTGACCCTCGGCCAGCAAATGGCCACCTTCACCATAGACGAGAGCATTACTAGATTAAAAGCCACGTTACTAGCTTTCAAGAAGGTAAAACTCTCATCTCTCATTATCTGCATTTCGAGCTGGCACTTATATCCTCGCTAGGTTATCGATTCGTATACTACGCCACCTGGAAACACACTCGCGCGACATCTCACACCTCATGTCTTGAATCCACAAATCGAGTATTTGAGCGCTTGCCGCCCGATGTGCTTTTCTATGGGAAATGCCATCCGCTGGCTGAAGTTGCAAGTTAGTAAGATTGACCCGGACGTCCCAGAAGTCGACGCCAAGAAAGAGCTTTGCGCCAGTATAGACGCGTTCATACAAGAGCGCATCAACTTCGCGGATGTTGTAATTACCCAAAAGGCTGCTGATCATATCCAAAATGGCGAGGTGATCTTGGTATATGGCCGGAGCACTCTTGTTGAGCGAACTCTACTTCATGCCCATTCGGTCGACGGCAAAAGGTTCGAAGTCATCGTAGTAGACGACCCGTACGAACGACAGGGTCAGAACTTGGCTAGGAAACTGATTGAAGAAGGATTTAAAGTGTCGTATAGCGGCGACTTCGGCGCGCTTCGATTCCATGTCAAGCGCGCTGATAGAATTTTCCTCGGCGCTGAAGGAATGTTTAATAATGGCGCGCTATATGGCCGCTGCGGCACGTCTGATATCGCTATGACCGCCAAAGACTTCGGAAAGCAGGTCTTCGCGCTTTGCGAAACCATCAACATCACTGACAGAGTATCGACGGATTCGCTCACATACAACGAGATTGACCCGGAAAGATGCTCCGATTCTTCATTCAGATTACTCTACGACACCACTCTTAGTCATTATCTATCTACAGTCGTGACTGAAATATCTAGCGCTCAACCGACATCAGTCTCATACCTGCTGCGGAAACTCGAGGATTCCAACTAGAAGATGGAACCACTTATCGAAGAGATTATGAGTACTGAGGGACATCTATGGACTGAGGATCTGAAATAGCGTCTATGTATCATACAAGATCTAGTAGGAGAGAGCCAATTTGCATACAGCAAGCTATGCGGCATACCCGTCTCGGGAGAAGGGGCAGTGAAACCGGAGACCGGGACCCACGAGGATAATAACGGAATTTAATGCGTGAACAAGATGAAAAGCCTGCTTTGACTCGCAAATAAAAGTCGATGTTGTCGGCTTCGTAGTTTTGATATTTTAAATTTCCCCTATGTCATGTACAATGAAGGCCAATGACGGGATATGGACCGGTCACGATGATCCCGCCTCGGCATCGCGAGCTGCTTTCCTCGCCCGCTTTTCGAGAATTAATCGCTTGCGCTCCTCCAACACAGCCGATTGTCGCTCGTCAACACCCTGTAGCCAGTATCCGAAACTTGCGCCGACACCCGCGAAGACTGGGTATGCCCATAATGAGCTCCTATTGAAGAATGGCCGCATCTCGAGGCCGAGCTGCCAGACGCGGACGGCAACGCCTACAGCAAGTTGTCAGCTATATGTTACAGATCCGGTAGAGTAGCCTGCAATCGTCGACGGGGGAAAATGACAGGACCGGACCGAGAAAGCTGGGTTGTCATACCGAAGCCGGACCAGAAGAGGACTCTGTGCACCATTGCGGGCGATTAGAGAGGAGATTCGCCTTAGTGGCCGATTTTAGCGGATTAATCGAGTGGAAAGCAGGTCGTCGATGTCGTCCCGATCGGCGGCAGACTATTGTTGAGGTGATACGCGGCGATGAATGATTGTCGAAGCTGTCGGCTTGAGATAGGATGCTGTGGAATTGAAGGTTCAGCAGGTGGCAGGGGTATTTGGTTGCGCACAGACCATCAAAGCACTAAGTACCTAGGTACAGCTTAAAATGGGTAGGTACTTAAGGTACAAGGACGCGCGCGTGCAGGCTTGAATTTACGGGCACATGCTTAGCAAGGTAGGTATTCAAATGGGGATCCTTACCTCCGAATTCATTTTCTCCTAAGCTGCGTCCCCGGGACGATATAGCGAACCATCGCCAAATGTCACAGCCTTCTCTTTCTCGGCATCCCTCCACCTTTTCTCAGACAGGTTTTTAGCGATTCAAGTGTTGTACCTATACTGTAAGAAAGAGATTGCATCGCAAGCCATTCAATCTTAGTTGGTTGTAATATCTGAACTGAGGCCCGATGGCCTCTTCGGCCGTTGCTATGACTTCCACAGACCAAACGCCCGCTCCCCTGAACGGAATCACGCCTCTCGCGCCCCGAAAATTCAAGGCTTCGGACCTCCCTTTGCCATCAACTACGCGATCAGCGATTGAGGGCCTGGCGCACAGCTTCAAGAAAAAGGGTGGATACGATGCGATCCGCAAGCAAGTCTGGGAGAAGTTTGAACAGAGTGTAACTACACCACTTCGCTTACGCTATGCTATTATGGTAACAATGGGACGAATGGCTGATTATCACCGCCATTTAGGACTACGAGGCACAAGTTACTAAATCGATCCTCGAAGTGGCCGAACAAGAAGTCGAGCGCAATCCAGCCCAACTCCTCACCCTTGAACGCCGTAAAGCTGCTGCTTTGATTGACGGCGCACTCGATCGCTCTGGCGTCTACCAGAAAGCTGAGGCTGTCCTTGACCAACTAATAGACGTGAAGGCCATAGAAGCCCGCATGCGCGAGCTGCGCCAGCTCGAGATCGGGGCTGAAAAGGCCGAGGAAGAGCGCGTGCGCGGTTCCAAGACAGACGAGGAATATGCTGCCGAGTCGACCGCGAAACTAGCTGCCCGCGAACAGCTTCGCCAAGAGATCCGTCTTAAAGAGAAACAAATACAGGAGGAGAAACTCAAGATCGAGCGTGAGGAGAGAAAGAAGCGTGAGCGTGAACGAGAGCGCGAGATAGAGGCCGCCGAGGCGAAACGCAAGGAAGAGCGCGACGCTCGTCGGCGAGAAAGAGAAAAGAAGGAAGAAGAGCGTCAGCGTGACCGGGAGAAGGAGCGAGAAGAGCGGCGTCAAGCCCGAGAGCGTGACCGTGGTCATGATAGAGATCTCGATCGAGACGCCCGACGCAGGTCCAGATCCAGATCAAGGTCACATCACAGGGACAGGGACCGCGACAGGGACCGCGATAGAAGTCGGCGACGTGATAGTCGCGATAGACGACGACGTGATCGATCCGCACGAGAGGACCGCGACCGCAGTAAAACAGAGGACATCAAGAAGCAACTTACCAAGGAAGACCTTGAAAGGCTCGAACAAGAGGCACTCGCAGACCTTCTGCGTGAAAGTAAGAAGGATACTTCCAAACCGCTTGAGATGGAGATCGATCAAGCTCTGGCGCCGCCTCCTAGAAGGACCAAACCTGCCTCTGCAATACAACCCATACGTCGTGATTCTACTAAGGCACCAGATCCGAAGAAGGCACTAGAACTAGTAAAGAGCGAGTCTACAGCAAAAGAAACTAAGGGCACCAAGGAAGCCAAAGATGGGCAGTCCAATGAGTCTAAGAGTTCCCTTGAGCCCAGGGAGCTCAAGGATACCAAAGATTCTAAGGATGCGAAGGATTCGAAGACCAAGACTGAACGAAGGTCTAGTCCCGCCCCATCACGAAGTCATCGGGATCGATCACGAAGTACCAGAGCCGACCATAAAGATCGCGAGCGAGCTCGAGAGCGTAGTCGTTCACGTGGCAAAGGTGATGAGCGGGGTCGTAGTACATCGCGCTACCGGCCAGCCCGTAGAGAGCGAAGCAGATCACGGAATCGCATACGGGAACGAACGCCCGAGAAGGATACCTACAGGCCTGGAGATCGCTATAGAAGCCGATCACCACGATTACGAAGAAGTCGCTCAAGGACGCGGCATGAACGGAGAGACCGTAGCCGCTCGCTGGACTGCTATAGACCTGAACGTAGAGAACGTAGCCGTGCCAAAGATGAGCGTGAGAAACGGGCCCGGAGTCCCTCAAGGACACGTCCCGATCGGCGAGATAGTCATCGGGATCGCTCTCGTTCTCCTCGTGATCGTACAGAGAGACGTGATCGGAGCCGCTCTCCTCGGCGTGTACGTAGTCGGGAGAGGGACAAAAATAAAGATGATAGTGAGAAACCCCGCGATCGTGCGGGCACCGAGGGGAAAGAACACAAGGATCGCGGACGCGAAGTGGATGTTGAACGCGAGAAAGAACGTGGAGACCACGACCGTGACCACGATCGGAAGAGCCGTTCTGTATCTCGACCAACAACAGCCAAGGGAACTGTGCTGAACGACGCTGAGACATGGAAGCAGAGCGAAATTAAGAGGCGCGAGCAGGAAGCCAAAGCATATCTCAAGGCACAAAAGGAAGCTCGCGAAAAGGGGCTACCTATCCCCGGGCTTGATGATAGACGAAGCACCGGCGACCGCTCCCCTGAGATCAAGAGATCGCGTGTCGGCGATGAGATCGATCGCTATCGTCCCGGAGAACGTGATCGGGACCGGGACCGGGACCGGGAGAGGGACAGAGAGAGGGAGAAAGGTCGGGACCAAGATCGTGATAGGGAGTCTGACAAGCGCGGAGACAAGTATCCCGAGCGAGAACGGGACCGAGGTGACCATAATCGGGAGGAGCGACGTGACAGGGAACATGAGAGAGACCGGGATCGAGATCGCGACAGCCGCCGCGAACGAAGGCGAAGTAGAAGCAGAAGCCGCAGTCGACGCCGCGAGCGTGAGCGCGAACGCGACCGCAGCCGGGACAGGAACCGAAGTCGTGACCGTGACAGAGCTCGCTCCCGTTCCCGAGATAGATACCGCGACAGGGACAGGGATAGGGATAGGGATCGCGACCGGGACCGGGACCGAGATCGTGACAGGGCCAAGGAGCGGGAGCGAGATAGAGACCATGACCGGGATAGGCGCAGCCGACGCGAACGGAGCTCGTCTCGTCGAGACAGGCGCAGACGGAGTCGGAGTCCGTGAGTCATATCTAGTAAATAGGTTCGTCACTCGGTACATAGAAAAACACGATCATAATGTTTCTTATTAGTATTAGTGTGTACAACTATGTAATACTGGAGCGACTAATGGAAGAGAGGCAACCGTTGAGCCTCACTAGTAATAGCTGGATACTGAGATACCAATTCATAACTTCTCACCGCTGTGAATCCTGTCGTTGTCGCTTTCTACGGCCTGTATAGACGACGACGTTTGGTTGCTGATATGTAAGTAGGCGTAGGGATATCGGTAATGGGTAGAATCCTTTCGGAATAAGCGCCTCGGTAAGTGAAGTGTTTCATGCCTACACCAAGTTAGAACTGTGCATACATAATTCACCCTGCATTTTTGGGCTGCTCAACTTGAAACATAGATGACTAAATTGAAAAACAAAGAAACAGAAACTATTTACGAAATCGTAAGCAGGATTATGGCCACTTACTCTCCAGGTAGAAGTACCTATCTTGCAGCCGTCATTTCTTCAGAGGGACAACGCTTACAGTGACACTTCCGATGAGCATTCAAGATAGTTGATAAAAGGGCTATAAAACGGTTCCATTGCACCGGTTTAGCGCTAGAGTACCTATGAGACAAGCAGTGCATATGCTGTAGCAGACAGTCACATGATCTACCTAATATCAATGTCTGAGTGAGTGCGGTTCATGTTTGACAAATGCATCTGAAGCTACAGATGAGACAGAAGAACTGGCTAAGGATAATATTTCGCGAACTTGAGTTTGTCCGGTCGACCATGGTGAAATTACGGCTGTGTTGTAGTTTTAATGGTGTTTTCTTGCAGTCGTGCCTTAGAATTGCTAATGTTTTCCAATTTACTTACTATCGCGGACACGTAACTATGTATGTACCGTTCATTCCGTCGGAATTAACGGCGTCGTTTTTTTCCCGCAACACTTGGCTATCTAAAGACATTTATTCTTTGCTCGAGTAGTAGTTATAGGTGTATGATTGCTATATGCATTTTAATCTTTTCCGCTAACCTGAATAGAATGAGATGCACCCGTGAAGGTTCTCTTACTCATAAGCTATTGTAACAGTTCACGTAAATTATTAACTCTGCAAGTAGACTCACATGAAACACAGACCTATTAAATCTTGTCTAAATAATTACACATAAATGTTAATCTTTTCCTAGATAGTCAGTTGACTTATGTAGGACTTGGGCGAGCCGATCTGAGCAAAAAGCAAGCACCTACGCTAAGAGCCTCACCATAAATCATTAAATCATGGAACTAGGAAGACTTTTGAGATCTCTGACCTGAGGTATGACCGAGCTGTAGCCAGCTTCGCATATGCAGCAGTTCAATCCAAGCATGTAGCCGATCGCTGCGAATAGAGAGCAATATTAGTGTCGAATCTCATTAACAATTGCGTCTGATGAAACAGTGTGAGACTTCTGTAACTGTAAGTGACAAGGCTTGGCAACAGCTTGTGGGTCCCCGATACAATCGAGTGTCAGCCGCTATGCTGTGCTTACCTAGGTATTCATGCATGCAAGCTAAATAAAGGAGCCTGGCTTACGAGGCCAAAGAAGTGAATTCAAGGCTATCCAACTACCTAAGAGTTCCATCGAATGTTGGCCGTGGTTCGAATCTCTATGTTATGGTAATTTAACTCTTGGATCTGAGGATTGTTTAAAGTCCGTCAGGGCACATCTTACATCATTACTACGGCTCCCGTGGCTTTTAGTGGGTCATCCAACACAAATCACGCCCGCATTGCCACCCGAGTTAGAGTACGTGTACACCTAGGCTACAGCCAAGGCAACCACGAGATGGGTCGATTCCGGTCAATGCCCAGGTATTGCTTAGGTATAGAAAGATGGAGCAGATAGCGTTTACTATGAACCTTAAGAATCACCCCACTTCCTGTTAAGATACCAGCTGCACCAAACGGCGAATCACTAACAGTCACTAGGGCAGAGGTTGTATCAGTAGACCCCGGCACGCCCCAGCCGCCACCGACGAATCCGGAAAGGCCAAACCATGTGCCAAGATTGCTACGACCCTGACGATTTGCTCGGGCGCAGCGGGAAGAGGCCACCGCGCCAGCTCAGCGTACCTGCCAGCCTGCTGTGCTAACCCGCTACACAGACAGCATCGAGACGTTGTCGTCGTCGTCGTCCAACCTGCATTGCTGCATGGCCGCCGTCCCCATTATTACCCCAATCCCACACTCAATTCTCTCTGTAACCAGTCACACGTTAGGTGCCCTTCTTCGCTATCGTTCTACCATTCAGTTACTCCGATTCCTCCTCCAAGCTGGCTTGCTATCTTCCCTCACCTATTAGTATATACTCTAAACCAATCGTTTCAAGCAGGTCGCGAAGCTGTTCGCTTTCTTTCCCATTGAGTTCTCTGCATCTTGCATCTTGCATCTTTCTTTCCTTTTTCCCTCTACCATCCTCACCAGCACCGTCGTCGTCGTCATCACTGCCTCTACAGTCCCAGGCACTCACACCGACAGCAAACGGGCGCAAACTCGTCCTTACCGACACCCTTACCGTAGCGTAGCGCAGCGTCTATTGCCTTATCGCCGCCACATTCCGCCATTCAGCTCGTCAGGCTATTGATATTGAAGTCGTGTGATCAACGACGAGAACTACAACCACGACAACCTCGATCGTCCTGTTTGATCGTAGCGGCGTTGTCCTCTTCTTTCTCGACAGCACCGTGACATTCGTCCTCGAAAGGACCGCGGCCGAATGACTGTGGCAAACCGGTGACGGCGGCGTGCCAGCTTTGGGTCTCGCTTATTTTACCAGCAGCACACGATCCCCACCAGCCCATCATGACGAGTCCTCTAGATGGCATCGTCATTGGACTACTTTCGTCCTTTGGCTCTGCCGTCATAGTCGCTGTCATCTTTCTCGTCATGTATTTCTTCCGCCACACCGCATCCGGTCGTATCTTCCTGGACCGCATCGGCCGACCCGGCGAATATGATGACGAGCAGGCGTTTGCAAGAGAAGAGGCCGAGGCCCTGGAGACGATGGATGATATGCAGAGAACTGAATACCTCAGAGCAAAAGGTAACCCCTCTTTCCTTGCCGTTTGGGACACGAGACGGTTCCCCGAAAGCTATATTGTTCCCAGCCTAACTAGCCGTCAGCCTTTATACAGGGAAACCCACCCGAGTCAATCCAGACGGACATTTCATTATCACAATATTTAGCTATTCAAGAAAAGGGCGTATCAGCATGGGAGTTTGAGCCGGAATTAGAAATCGCCAACTGTTTCGTTGAAGCCAGGACCGAGATTGAATTTTTCGACTCCGAGTGCACAGTCATGAGCAATTTGCCTGTGCCAAAACAAAACGAAGTTTATTACTGGGAGGCAAAAGTATTCGAAAAGCCCGAAACCACTTTATTAAGCATTGGAATGTCGACGAAGCCCTACCCGTTATTCAGACTTCCAGGTACGTTTATGTGATTTCTGTGGCCCCGGTTCATAGCTGAACATTGTCTTTAGGGTACCACAAATATTCGGCTGCCTACACGTCTACAGGCGCACGGAGATACAATCAGCCCTTCATGCCATCGCCATACGGGCCCCCAATCGTTCAAGGTGACGTTATCGGCGTTGGTTACCGCCCTCGAACTGGTACTATTTTTTTCACACGTAATGGCAGGCGGCTAGATGATGTCGTTCACGGTTTGAAGTCGCAAAACTTCTTTCCCTCGGTTGGTGCCAACGGTCCCTGCATCATTCACGTCAATTTTGGGCAGGCTGGATTTGTCTTTATCGAGGCCAACGTAAAGAAATGGGGGCTTGCGCCAATGACTGGCAGTTTGGCACCGCCACCACCTTATGGGAGCGAACAGGGTAGTATCCTATTGGAATCCGGCCGTAGGAAGGACGAGACTCCAGGATCACCATCGCAGACTCACTCCTATTCACAATCACTTCACACATACATCAACCGAGGCTCTATACTAGATTCCGGTCACGCTCGAACGCGCAGCGGCAGTTACCGAGTACTCCCACCCACCAGTCCAGGGCCACAGAGAAGTCCGACAGATATTTCTCTAGCTCAGTTAGTTCCAACGGATGAGGCAGGCGAGGGAAGCAACAGCGGTCATGGCTTTGCATCCTCCGGAGATCATGTGGTTAACATCACGGGACTAAGCCTACACGAAGCTTCACATCCACCACCCGAATACACCAGTCCCGAACATTCCGACGAAGATGGCAGCGGTTCTGAAAGCGATATTGCTCCGTTAATCAGGACGCCAATGCGGAATCGTGGAGCTTCTGCTGCCGCACTCCGCTCAAACAACCCCCCAATTCCTAGTTATAGTGATGCTGTACGCCAAGGCGCTGGTAGGGATAGAAGTCGAAGCGATACGAGTGCCATGCAGAGGCGGGGTGGTTATTGAGATTGGCTGGTTTTTTCCATCAAAAACTTGGTCTGGAGTTCGTAGGCGCAAAAGGATTTGGCATAGTCAATATTGTGAGAGGATCGAGCGCCCTCTCAAATAGGGAAACCACACAACAAAGTGAAATGGTCAGGGTGGGAAATACTGCCAGTCTGTTGTTAGAAATACCCGGCTAGCAAGACACATTGTAAGCCATCAAACATGAGAGGCGGCGTTTGCGGGCGTTGTTGTCTTTTTGTTTGTTTGTATGCTTGTTGTTGAGATGATTATTCTTAACCCGTTTTATAAATCAGCCATGAATGGCTGTATTGTATTCCTGGCGGTAGCAGGTTTTAACGACGTTACTTCTACTACTACATAGATACATTGCATTGGAAGCCCCGGTGTCAGGGCAAGCAGGTGGTAGGCACATACACCTCCCGTGTCTTTTCTCGATTCAATGCGGAAGAAATATTCCTCTCTTGTTGTTATTTTGTCGGTGGGTTAGTTGAGTTGTGACTTGCTTGCTAATACTGCGCGAAAGGATTTGGCAAGTATTTATCTATTTCAAGAATTACAAGGCAGGCAGGTAGACGGCTTTCGACGTGGTGCTAGGTCTGTCTGTCTGTCTATGTGGGTTGGCCTCGTTCCGCAAATGCAGAATCAGGACCTTGTGTTATAGGTATCGCTGAGAGTGGGAGGGTGATTGTAGTCATTAGCTGCAAAGAAATTGCTATCAGACGATGAACGGCTCGTGATGAGTTGTCGTGCTTTATATCAACGAAAGCTATTTCATATGTGTTGTGTTATGTTAGATAGATCCTTCCTTCTAACTTAAGAGACAGAATGTACATGCAGAGCTGCGTTCTGTGATTCTCATCACATACAATAGTATAACGGGGGATGTCATGAAGGTACAGTACGTCGCTCCCAATTACTTGTATAGAAGTTTCTCGTCACTTACGCTTTAATATACATACATATGTGTGTATATATTCTTGACATAATTGTCTTATGTCTGCCTATGATTACGAGTTGTCATAGGCCCAAATATGTGACAACAGCTTGGAACAAAAAGTTTAACCCAGCTAGGAATTCTTTTGAGGTATGAAAGAATCCTCAGCTTCCTCCAGTTCGGAATATCTGTATACACGTAAATTTTAGGTCGACAATCTACTCCCTCTCCAACCGAACTCCGACCCAGTTCCCCCTCATAGTTCAGCTGAGGTCTTAATGATATCGTCGGCCAATAGCTGCTGTGCTGTCTATCCATATGTCTCAACAGGGCATACTAGGGCCGTGTGACAGGATATCTCAAGAAGACGCATCATATTTAAGATATATGACTCAGCGAGGGTTCGGAACTCTACTAGCTCGCATAAATGTGTATGATGATATATTTACCTGTAATAAAATGGACACATTTGTTCACCCGTTAGATATAGTGTCATCTTCAAGTTTATAAACAAACCACCTGGATACATGGATCGCCTTCCCGCTTTCCACTGTAAGCAGGGCTAGAGATATAGGCTTGAAAGGGTATTCAATATTGTAATAATCTTCTGGGGTGTCAAGGAGGCCATATTAGTCCACGTTCCTCCTTCGAGCCCTCGCGGCAACCCCACGTTTAGATATACTGGCCTAGATAATTCAGGTTTGCGTTTATTTTATCGTGGCCTTAGGCGAATACGGCAGCTGAATACTTCAAATACCAACTTATAGACTGGTTACATGATGCCGACCTGACCCATAGTTGCATTCCCCTACCCAAAGGCCAGTGCGTGTGACACCCACTAATATGCATGTTTGATAGCAACAAACAGACAGGTGGGTAAGGTAAACGGGACTGTCTCGTGTCATATTCCATGTCACTTTGACACTTCTGCGCGGTTTTTTTCCCTGGTGACAACACTCTATCAAGCATAAATGATATCCTTTCTGTGCTCTATTAATATCTAAGTCTTGTGTTATTACATAAGCTAACTATGAAGCTAAGCCAAGACTAGCCTCCCTTTGCTTAGCTCCGATATCGCAAGTTCTGTTCCGCAACCAGAATTCATGAGCTCCAATTGCGTCTGGGACCGTCAGACAGTCGATTTGGCGCAATGGTAGCGTACAGACCTCCTAAGTCTGGGGTTGCGGGTTCGAGTCCCGTGATCGATGCAACGCGATCAGCTACATGTTGAATCTTCTTTGGGCGAATGGTCTAGGGGTATGATATTCGCTTTGCATATGATCTGCTACATCTTCGATGTTTACAGACGCATTGCCTGCGAAGGGTCCGGGGTTCAAATCCCCGTTCGTCCAGTATTTTTGCAGATTTGCACAACTTTTTATCAACATTCGGTTGGAACTTATCTCAATTATGAAACATACACAAACACAGATGGATCGGGAAATACATGTTTTTTAATCGTTGCTTTCTGTTTTCTATGGTGCCCTAGGGTATCTCTAATATCTGCGCAAAATCGTCTTGATAAAAGTCATCCATGCTCTCTCTCTCTCGCTGTCCGTGCAACATAACTAAAATGACAAGATGTTCAAGTCTAGTACTCTGAGATGAGGGGAGTGCAACGGCCCTTCATTTGCCGAGTGTCTCAATCTAAGTTTCCTTTCGTAGACCCGCTCCAGAATCCAGGTGATCAAATAGTAAAAATGGTAATTCGTCTTCAAATATCTCGTTTTGTCTTGTTTTCCGGTATTTTCTTTTTCCAAAAATAGTTACAAAGAAAGAATAGTTTAAAAGGGCCATCTGAATCATGTCGTTCGCTGAGAATCATAAAATATGACATGTTGTGCCGTCTAATATCGCATGACGCTGGGCCGAAGTCGATTATCGTAAAGTCGTGTATGAGGCCCATGCATGGGGCGAAGTCGTAAGTAATACAATCGAAGGCTCAAAGTAGTGTAATAAAAATTTCGAATAAAATTGACACAGAAGTCGGAGTTTCGCGGTGCTGAATTAGAGAAATCCGCCTTCGTTCCCGAATACACCGATACTGCCGCGCCACCGACAGCGGTCATCAGGGGTCTGAGTTCCACGAGGCGTATGAGTATCGTAATCACCGCTGCCACGATTGCTGCCGGTGCTAGCGTTCGACTGTACGAGAAGCAGACTGCTCGTGCCGCTCAATCGTTTCGCAAATTCGTTGAAACTAAGATTCTTCGCGTCCGAGGTCGAATGCCGTTTCTCGTGAGTTCGCCGCATCGGGGCTCCTTCTGGCACTCGTGGAGAAGATGACAGCATGTGCAGTGGCGGTGCCTGGATGTGTGGCTGGCTATTCGTTCGCTGGGCTATCGGCCTGCTTCGTGAGTGTGCCGTGTGCGGCCGTAGAATACTGCTCAGCCCAGCTTCACTATAGGTCGAGGTGTGACGGTCGGCAATGAAGTGAAGCGCTCTCAATGAGGCATCCATCTCGTTGTGTTCATCGTAATGTTCAAAGGCATAGTTGTCACTATCATCATCATCGTCATCGCCAGCTCCCCTACCAAACTCATCCTCATCGCTGTCGTCGTCTTCCCACGTGCTCTTCAAAGGTTCTTGCGCTACCTCTCTTCTCCCGGCGGTCCTCTGGCGGTTTTCTGTTTCGCGCATCAGTGCCTCAAACCTCGCGAGTGACGTGAGCTTCTCCTCTCCAGCCACCTCTCTATCCGATCCTGGGATATATCGCATCTGAAACGCCCGATCTAAAATGGTCTCACGGGGCGCTACGCGGGGGCTGGACTCCAGGCTAGGTCCACTGGGGTCGAGGGAAGAGCTGATGCTGGCGCGGGCCCTGATAGGGGAGCTCAAGGCAGAGGAGCGTCCCTGTGACGCCGTCCATCCTTCTATGAACTGCTCTGGGTGCTCGTCCAAGGTCGAAGCGGGAGAAGGTAGATCGGAGTGCTGTAGGTTAGCATACTGCTGCTGCGCAAAATTCATACTGGCCGGCACCATGGAGCTCCCGTGAGAAGAAAGGTCACTCTTGCGAGAGCGCAGGCTTGGGGACTCAGAAGTATATGCGGAGCTCTGTTCTCGTGTCGATGGACGAGTCCTACCGGACGACCTTGGTTGCAGCTTGGACCGCAGCTTTCCCTTCGCACTGGAAACCGGTCCACGTTTTTCGACAGCATCTTGTATCGGGGGAAACGGGCTCACGAAGGCCGGCGATGTTGGACTAACTGGACTCATGGGAACGGATTGCTGATATTGCATGAGCGACTGAATATACCTTGCCCAGTCGTTCACGCCATACTGGGACTCCTCGGCGGCGAGAAACCATAGCTTCGTTGGGCCAGCGTCTTTGCTCGTGATGAGCCCAGTAGTCCGGCTCGAGCGACGTTTTCGTAACTTGTCGGTTGCCGGATCGGGGGAGATTTGCATGGTGAGAGTAGGAAGAAGATGACCCTGCTTCCGGTGGGCAATGTGCTGCACCTGACACTCCGTTATCAACGCAATAGAGTGCTGAATGATGGGCTCGGAATCCTCCTATCGCCATGTTAGCATGGCAAGATACATACACATTCAAATGAACATGGCATGCATACCTTGGACTTGTATACTGAAAAGTAGAGGGCGTCTGCAGGAGCCTTCAGTTGCGACTTCGAGGACCGAACGCCCACATCTCTTATCCGAGCAGTGGACAAAACCTGAGAAAGCGAGAGATTGGGCGACTGGCCTTCTTTTTGGTGCTGTGGACCAACAACAACATAACGTGGCTAGGGATAGAGTCAATTAGCATTTCCGAGGTGAAGTGCGCAGTTGGTGGTGAGAGCGGCTAACCTTCCAGACAGGCTTTCCAATAATCGGACCCCGATCCGGGGGCGCAAGAAGAACACCCTCCATGAGGATCGCCGGCTTGCTTCTGAGTTGTGGTAGTTGTCTGTTGTTATTATGCCTTGAGTAGGGCAAAACGTCTCTGAATAGACGCTCGTAGTGTGATGATCCGCAAGCAAAGAAGCTGAATTCTTTATCTGCTATCCAGAAATCATATTGGCCAAGAAGCGTGGGAGGTAGCGCGCCAGGCAGGTGACCGGCTTTTGTTTGAGGAACAAAAAGGGAATTGGGGGTCACAATGCAAGGGATGGTTTTCAGGGAGATAGCAGGCAACTTGGACGTCTCTAAGAGGTCGCCTTCTCTCCTAGAACCGAGAATTCAATTTCGCCCCCGTGTAATGGCGTGTAATACAAAGAAATAAATAAATCGACCGCTCTTGCTGGTAAGAAAGCAGGTGGTATGAAGAGGGAGAAAGGTGAGATGATAGTTGTATCGTAGTTGTAGTACTTTCTGCGACGACGCAAGGCTCACTTTGGCGGTCCGTTTATCCTTGTACACATTATTAAATTAAATTTACTGTACCGTACTCGGTAACTGCTAATTGTTCAACTACCTACTGTAAAAGGGCGCAACGGAGAAAAAGAGGCCAAAGGGTGCGTAATGTATTGAAGGAGTTCGATGTAACTCCTGAAAGCACCCATCTTGGTCATGATGAAATGTGGGCACGATTCCGTGGAATAATTGTACCTGGCCGGATCGCTAAACCCAGAATAGAATAAGTGAAGGAGTTCTAAGAGCAGCTTGACTATACTCGGTTATATACAGGGATGGCTCTAAACTCAAAGCAGAGTATTTCCGATGACTTGGCTCATAGCTTATGTGTACAGTGTTATTCACAAGGCATCCATGGGTCCGGCAGCTGAAAAGCCCTCTGGAAACCTGAGCCAGGTTCAGGGGTATTCGGGGACCTACACTAATATAGTGCACTGCAGTAACCTGGTAGCGCACCTCTTTTGAGATAATGTAAGCCGACCCGGATCGTTGTATGTAGTGTACTACAGGTAACGTAGCTGGGTAATGACTAGCACGGGTATCCATCTATCAGTACTGCTAAATACACTAATTGCGAACCAAGGCTACTCGCTGTCTTTCTCGCGGCCAAACAGGAGGTGAACAACCCTCCTAAGTGATGTGCTTGCAACCGACCTGTTACCGGGCAAGCCGGTGCCAAAGTACTTATATGGCCTTGGCCCCAATAAATATTTCGAGCGCAATATAACATAGTGGTAAGCCGATAACCCGCGAGCCTTTTGAACTTGAAAGCCATGATAGGAGAACCAAATTTTGGCGGGCTAGATGACGAGCACCGACCGATGTTCCAGCTCGTCAAACTTCTCAGAGCGATGCTTGCTATCTGGGAATGAGGGGAAAAACAGAAGATGTACATACCCCCCTTGACCAGCAGCTGAGAACTACTGGAAAACATCTAGCCTTTCTCGTATGTAGTTATAACAGGTAGGTACAGTATATAGGTAGAAAGTGCACAGTACCGCACTTGGGATATCACTTCTCACCAAGTACGGATCATTTTGCATGAAAACTCGGTATACTAACATAGATAGTAGATTGATCTATAGATATTAGGCCCCAATAGCTTCTCCGAAAGTGAATATGCCGTCTCGTTGACACACAACCTGCAGTAGTAGCGCGCCGAGATGCCATGGAAACGGATGATCGTGAGATGAGGATGCGGATGACTATAGCCTGTAGAAAGTCAAACGACTGAGCGCATGCTAGCATGTTAGACAGTGGGAAAACAATAAGCAGTAAAAAAGGAGGGATGATGGGAGAACCACCGCCAGTCCAACCATGGAGTACAGTAGGCCGCAGGTGATGCGGCCATTCCTTCGAAATGGATAGAATGTCACCCTAAGTGCTTTCCACCCAACAGCAACGGAGATGGAAGTGTGATCATTCCATGAAATCTAAATAGTACGCCCTCATATCGACAGATACAGTAGTCCGTACCTGTTGCTCTAACATATTTCTTGATAGGTAAGTGGTATATCCGAGGCTAGACTAACCTCGCGCACTTATTTCGGAGGAGAAGAGGCGATGGATGATGCGCGCACGCCGGTTTCGCTAGTCATTGCTGATATGAACTATAACTGCTTCAATAACTAATGTAACTTGTCTAAAAGTCGAATTCTCGTTGGCCTCCGCAATCGCATGCGCCCAGATGTAAGTAAGCGCGCGTGACGTTATATGCGTATACTAGGTATAGGTAGGTGTTGCTGTCCAGTTGTTCTAGAAGTCTCAAGATCTGTGATCCCTGACACTAAGGGTTGACCGCCATGACTGCAGTAGAACCTTAATTATCAATGACAGAGTCTCTGCTTCTGAAACATAGGCACTATTCAACTGTACTGGACTGTACGGGGTTTCACCCTGTAAAATACCCGCAAGTATATGCTGCTCCCCAGCAAATAAAAAGGGGAAAGAGACGTGCAGAGAGCAAAGCCGGGATCAAGGTTCCCGGCTCCATGCAGTGGCGGATGGTCCGCTTAGCCAATCTCTGCGCAGCCAATGTCACAGAGTCACAAGTTCACTATACTCAGTAATTAGTGTGTCTAAACTGAGGAACTATTCTAGATCTAGATACGTTTTTGATCTCGCGAGAATAACTCGTAGCTGCATCTGGGGCTGATTATCTTGGCTCGGGAAAAGCAATAAGTAGCGTGTTTCTGATTAACTAAGTACTTATACTCTTACTCAATGGCTGGATATCTCGCACTTGATCACTTACCTAGAATGGAATTCCTATGGTAATGGGTAAGTACATACATCAGAAATAAGGGTATAAAGAGTGGCTGACGCCACTACAGTTACCTAGTGTCGCGCGAGGATGGCCAGAAGAAGACTGGATAGGCAAGTGTATTACCTATTCCCTACGTAGTACCTACGTAGTAAGTATCTGGATTTGGCTTTTCACCGGTTATTCACATTGTCTTATTAGTATGTAGAGAGTGCGGTGTGGGAAAATTTGCAGCCAATTTCATTGAGCGGCTAATTATCTGCGTATGATGTTTCAAGATACTATGGCAAACGGCCTTTTCCGTTTAAGGGACACATGATGTTGAATGGATAAGTCAAGTTGGATGGTCAATGAGGGCGATCAAAGGTCGCATAGGTACAGTACAGGCAACGAGAACGGGGCCATAAGTTCCCGGCTCCCGCCGCGCATACCCACGACTTGGTACGCCGTGACGAAAGCAGTGTTGAGGTTGTATGGAGTCTGAAGATCAACCACCGATTTATACACACGTGCAGGAGATATAGATCCTCTCCTATAATACATTAAAGGCGACCAACGAAGGACAACGCTAATAGTTACCTCATAAGAAAAGACAAAAGAACATTGCCAAGTGGTTAACAAGCCAGTTCCAACCTGCTGCTGTATTTTAATTAGGGAACACTAAATAAAGATCTGAAACTCGAAATCCATGTATCGGTAAACGGTTCCCAAGTAGGTTAGTAATTCCAGGACTCCATTCATACCCCGAAGACACTTGCCTACATTAGTTAGAGTGGGAATCTGAGCTGACTGGCTTTAAACGAAGAAGAACGAAGTGCTGTTGTGGTTACGAACAGCCAAGATCAACTTATTTCCAACCATCTGCGAGCGATCAATAGTGGCGATCGTGACGGTGTGTCGGTGGCAAGAAGTTTACTTGCTTCGCTAAACAATTGGCCCCCGAACCTCCAGCAAAGTCGCCAGGACCGGATACGTCGAAGCAGGCTCGGCAGGTATACCTAGTTTTCCCCTCAAACGCTGCAAGGTGCCACGACCATTCCTCATATCTCACAAGTAGCAAACGCTTAGGTATTTTGCCTCGTATCATTAAGATTCTGTTACCCTGCTGCAGCGGCGATCATGGCTGAGCCTTACGCATACAAAGACAGGCTTGCAGGATGAACGCGTTTAACGTGGCCTGCATCATGCAGTGCTTGGGTAGACGCATGTACAGCGCCGCCTAGATATGTTAATACAATATAATTACATAGTAAGTCTCTCTTTGAAGTAGGATGTTTGAATTCCATTAGTTTTGCCTGTGGTAAAATCTCCTTTTAGCCCATGCTCAAAAGTATGGCAAACGAGTCAGGAAACTCATCTAGACTACTCTTGGTTAGACTATCTCAATTTGACGTGCGATGTCAATCAATAAGACTGGATATCATGTCTGTACACTATAAACCGTTGCACCTCTAGACCGCACAATCTTTTCGAAGCGGTGTCCGCGACAGATCCGTGGTTAATTACTCTCGGTTGTGGCCCATTCTTGAGTATCTATGGGTGGTGTAGCCGTTGGCGCCACAACGGTCCTTATTTCCCCTGAAATTCTTGAATATGTGCGTTGTCGAATCTCATCAGCACCCTAGTCTTATGTATCCCACATCCCGCCGCAGTAGCCAATCAAAACGCTATTGTGTAAGGTACTTAGTTTTGCGCCCACTTGATCTACTCTAGCTACCCTATTCTTGTTTGGACCCTGCGTTCTAGAAATTCGTTTGCATTCTTAGCACACTAATTGATATACAGTAAATAATCTGGGTAAAATCAACTGTACCATACCCTAGTTCCTATCAAAAAACGTGTCTGATCCAGGTACGCACGGCGCAGCTTGCAGTCATTGATGCTTGCAGAGCCTTACGACGGTTCTGACAGCATATATAAATAAGGAACTACAAGGATTGATCAAATCCGACCGAGAAAGCCATTAAAGGGGTCCGGAAACAATTCCAACGCAAACCGGGATGCAGATTATTCTTACTACAGCAGGACGGTTACAAACTTACACGACACTTGCTCACCGTCTACTTGATGCCGAACACGAATAATTGATGGTGCCGATTCAAGAAATGCTCCTAGCAACTACCGAATGTGATCAGAAGGGTGGAAAAAATTGTTGAAAATGTAACGCTACAGCTGTACTTGATGGTGAGATGACGTTGAGTCGATAGCAAGTCTTTGCCACCCATTCCGATTCACCGACTCACCGACTATTTGCCTTTGTAGTATATTGTCAGCAAGCATATACTCCCCAGTCTTACCACATTTGCTGACGGAGCCTACTGACTATCAATGGTCGACGAGAATGCAAAACGCAGATTCTCTCATCAATAGAAGTAAAGATTGCGCCGAAGTGGCAATGGTTGGACTACATAATGCAGTAGTTATGTAAGAATAACTTTGGGGCCTTGCGCCATTGGTGCTTGCCAAGCTCCATCAGGACTGCGACGCACCGGATAGGAGGGCAAAATAGTATAGAGCTCCGCCCGCCACGCAACGACGACCTGGACGCCGGGCTCGGCGGACGTGCATGATGCTGAGATGGGATCTACAGTGATCTGCTGGCGCCGCTACCGAAAAGCCCCTGCCTCATGTGGTGTGACGTGTGGTAGGATAAGACACTGAGTATTGGTCCGGTCTATCTTCAAAGGCGAGGGATACGGGCGTTTTAGTTTAGAATGCAATGCTTCTCCTGCGGATGGATGGAGTACTGCCGACCTAGACAACGTGGTCGCTGAGGCGAGCTCCCAGAAGATCTCCCGATCTATGCATATCTATGCGCCGTTGGAGCAGCTGAGACTCACGTGGCTAAACTAGCACCAGGAGTCTTCCGGTTCGGCAAGCAACCTCGCCATAACTGTTTCGCTTATTCGCGGATTTCCCTAATGCACAAGAAACGTACTTCGTATGATAGGTATCTGGCTTTGACGAATGGACATGAATGGCAGCGGGTGATTTTCTACATCGTGCAAATCCTATTAGGCCCGACCACATTATCTACCTAGTGAAGTAAGAATTATACAAACAAGTGCGTCCCAATTGCCTTCAAGCTTCCGCCGGTTTTCGACGTCGTGCATTTCTACTAGAGCAGACGGGGCTCATGCAACCGGGCTTTAGTATCTTGCGCTGAGTCACTCGAAGGAAACCACTCTATATCACACCCGATGTATTGTGCTGTTTCAAAGTGATGAGTTATCACCCCTATTATAGCCAACTACATCCTAGGAGAGCCTCTTCCAGAAGCTCATATACTCTCACTAAACAAGGCGTTCATTATACGCGTGGAATCATGATACCTTTACGAGTGGTGGTATCCCTCTAAATTCCCTGCCTAAAGTCACGCGGATTGAAGACATTTTTCGGACAATCTGAATAGACTGAAAGCTTCCGAAGCAGGAAATGAGCGCTTGGCTTCCTAAATTCACTTCAATCTTCTCAGCCGTATCAAATGTGTACCCGTTGTTCTTCAGCGGTGAGGCCATCCGTTCTCAAGCGATCCCCGTCCCAGCGCCTATAACTTATCTAACTTGGAAGTTCTCCTAAGCGTACGAGATGATTTTATCGTGAAAATACGGTGAACACCACTGTTATTCCCAACATGAAGAGATCGTGAAGTTAGCTCTTCACGTCCCTTAGGTATGATAGGTGTTGGCCGCCAGAAGTCAATCCAATCGATCTTGAATTAATCACACTATTCATACTTGCGATCTTGTTGTTGAGATCCAGCTGTCCGATCCTTCTTACTGAGTTCTTATTTCTCATTACCAGTCTGCTTGTGATATCGCACATACTTCTGGCTTGAAATATTGTTCGACACTACCCTGTCTTCTAAGTTCTGGTGTCCTCAAGAACCCCTTTGATATAGCGGACCTGAATAGGTAGGGCAAGGCAAGCAAGAGCGAAACTTTCGTACATTTAACCCAGGTCACCAAGACTAGAACGGAGTGCTAGACTGCATTGCCTCCTTGACGCCTTACTAGGTTATTATGATATTGAATACCTTTCCAAGCCCTGTATCACTAGCCCTTGTTATAATACCCGTGAAATCAACAACACGACATTTGGGTCGCTACTCTGGAGATGTTTTTAGTTGCCATTATGCAGAGAGAACTCATCGAATGCTGGTAAATTTCTGCTTGTTCTTACCTTGAATATGTTTGTGATGAGGTATTACTCTATTCGAAAGGATGCAGCCAAAGCAGGTGAGAGCCCAAGGACTCGGGGCTTAAAATTCATCGAAGGCGCCTCGGGATCGCCTAAAGAATAAGGATGGAGTGTAATAATTGAAAATTATTAAGACAGCCAAGGCGCGAAAAGAGAGCAGGCCGCAGCTTGTGGATGTTAATTTTCCGAGCGGCGAGGTGTGCATCTTGAACTGTTATATCGCTTATATAGTCTACGGTAAAAATATTGAATCTGAAATTGAGGTTAAATCCCACGAAAATGAAGGCGTGGTATACTTGAATAAATAGGAAGGACAACACGGAACTAATATGTCAGTAACATATGAAAACTGGCGATGAGGCCCTATGAAAAGAGGCCCTTCGCACAAAAAGATCCCGTTCAGTAAAATCCCTCCTCGTCGTTTGGAGTTTTATGTGATGCTATCCGATGGTAGGCCTGCGTGGCATGACGATTCACCCAAATGTGGCTGCTTTGCTAGCCTTGGAGGATGGGATACACCGTTTGAGGAAAGAAATGAATCGGATTTAGTTATCTTCGACTGGCTGTCTTTCATTCGTTCGCGTAATTTTAACATTCTGGCTTTTAGACTGATCCTGTCATCGATCAAGCTAACAGGAGAGTTTGTATTGCTGTGGTGGAAGTCGCTGGACTCTGACGGGATAGATGATCCAGATGTATCTGAGTTCCAGTTAGCAGGTAACTTGTCATGTAATGCGATGTTGGTATGGCTGAGTATCCTAGTAATCTTAGGAGTACTTCTTGTGAAACGGTTCAGCAGGCTGCCCGATTGGCCTATAATCACGGCTCCGTTGTCTTCAATAAGTTTGGGCACACAGATCCGTCCTAACGACGAATTGCTAATTATTTGCTGCAACCTGTTACAAGAACATTGCTGCTCCTCAGGAGTGGGACAGGGTTGGAATAAGACCGTGCCTTCACCATGAAGTTGCAAATTCGTAGGGGTGAGTTGCTTCTTCGACAGAGAACAACCAGCCAAACGATAGAGACGAAGAAGAACATTAACCGGTACGGCTATATAGTCCTTATTCTGCGGAAGAGTTTTCCACTGATGGCAGAGAATCTTTTGGTTATCAATGGGTCGTATTAGTTCTCCAAAGCCATTCGCTAGTAGAACCAGCGCATTAACGTCGCGCGCAAGTCTCGGCCAGCCTCCACACGTCTTGTGAATCTCTAATTCTTTGAGCGGCATAGGTGACCAGTCCTCGACTATAGCCATATATTCGTACCCCAGCAGACGTTCTTGCCAGGTTGCATGTATCTCAATTTTGTCGTTTCTTTCAGTGGCGATACTTTGCGCCTGGAGTAGTTCCAGTATTGACCAAACCTCGGAAACGACGTCGTCGAGGAAGAGAGATTCGTCTTCCTCGGAAGAAAGCCGCAGTTTCGCATTCTTAAATAGCGTTTCGGTGATACTCTCCGCTGATACAATCTTGATTTCACTCGCGGGAACACCACCTCGCCCCAATGATATGCGATGGCGTAGAATGTGTAACAACAGCCTCGATGCCGCTACAAGATAACCGCGACGTTCTCCTGTATCAAAAAGGGTTACGAACATCTTCTCAGAAGCAATGACTATTCTGCGATACGATGAGCTGCGTTGGAAGTGGCATTTGCCATCTCGTTTGCCAAATGTTACGTCAATTTGGGCCAACCCAAACTGCTGGAAGCCGACACTGGCGCGAGGGATTTGAAACGTTGATTTCACTTCTGTCGCATCTGAGAACTCGATGTTATCGAAATCATCCATGTCGTCCCCAACCCGGATCTCAACTAGGCTATTCCACCCTATGAAACAACGGGCGGTCTCCAAAGATGTGAAGTCCACATCTGATAACAGCGATCGATTCGGGCACCGCCTCACTCCTTTATCGTAGGAGAGCTGCATATCGGGATTTGTATTAGCCACATAATGCCACTGTATCCCATCTCTAGTTCGCATTACTGGCAAGAACATCGATGAGAAGCCTTTGATGACGATGCCGCCATCAAATGTGCCTGCGTGACGGGCTCCTATGATAGCGGCCATAAGATCTACCGACATTTCTAAACCTATGCTGTTTGTTCTCACTGGAATGGGAAATCCGCACGCAATAACCGCGTTTGAAAATAGTGAGAGCCAGCATGGATTCTCTTCGTCAACAAGTAGCTTCGTGAAGGAGGTATCGAGTTTTAATATTGGCTCGGGCCGAGCTAAATCTGGAATTGACTCGACAGTTGACATGCAATAAACAATGTCTTTTTCGCTCGATGGTGGTGTGGAGAATGTTGCAGTGAGCCAGCAAAGCTGTTGTATGATATCGACAACGAAAACCTCCGGACCTTTCGCAAGTAACTTTAGTGTCCCGTTCTGGGAGAGCTCAGTTGAGATTGTCCATAACTGGTTGTGCTCTGCTTCCGTAAGTAACAATACCGCAGGTAGGCATATATATTTTGATCACAAACCTGTAACGAATCTGACAGTCATTTCTGGATGGTCGATAATTTCTCGGATCGCTTTCTGCAATATAGGAAGTAGTATTTCCCCTGTGTCAGGCCACGTCTCCTTGAGATATTGAAGACATGTTGTGGCGTGGGCATAGAACGCAGTGCCTGTTATTGTAACCAATGTGGCTAACTCAATTCGTTGACCAGGAAAGTTATCTTTAACATAATGCAAGAGGCTAAGGTCGGTCTCGATAACAAATTCACTCGACTCGGGGACAAAAGTGGTGGGCGTGTCATATAGCGAGTCCTTAGTGCTAAGTCGATGACCATTCGCTAATTTGAAAGCTTCTTTAACATTATCTATACAGAGTCTAGAGGCCGAATAAAGCTTTTCTCTGACAAGTCGAGAGAGCGAGTCGAGGCCCTCATTTGAAATGAACACTCCAGCGGTGTCTAGCGGATCTTGTGGTGGATTGCGGTAGGAAGCTTCACCCGTTGAACTATTCGTTCCAGAGAGTCCTATAGTGTCATCCTTGTTTTGTAAGTAGTTTTGTTCTGTGGCTCCAATATCATTTGAATGAAGACATACAACTTCGGGGATTGAGTGGTGTGATTGTATTGTTTCACAGAAGTGAATGCAAATGTCTCGGCCGTTTTGGCCAATGGCTTCTGCAAAGGAACAGTAATCAGGATTTCCAGTTTCCAGTAAGTCGGTCGAGTACGCAGTTAAAACCGTATCGAGCTGAGAAATGAGGCCGTCATAGCCAAATCTTGCTAAAGCTGACTCGCCCCAGACGTGAGCCCCGCTCCTATATGTTAGGAATTGAGTAAATCGTATGGCAGATTCTCTTGCCCTACGTTCGGTGTCGCTTTCAATTTTCATCAACCCATTCCGGATGAGATCTCTCGAATTAACAGAGACAACCTTGGAGTCATCGTGTTCGTGAGATCTGACTCCTCGGAACTTGGGTCTTCGAGGTGCTCGACCGGATGCTCGACCGGAGAACATAATAGCAAACTCGCCTCTCAGTCGGCGAGAGAGAAATATTGAATAATCGAGAGGCTGAAATGTCTAGTATGACAATGAATTGATTAGTAGGACTTAGAAAAAAAGCTAGTGTGTATTCATAAGTATCAATCGAGCTGCTAACTATCTATCTATTTAAGCTAGTTCCGCCTCGTCATGACAAAGTTTGGAGACTGAATCCTACTGGCGTTCGGGGGCGGCGAGGGATGCCCCGAGATCTGTCCTGGTGTGCAAATGTGTAACTATCCCCTGCTGCGGACAGTTCAGCGTGCAACGCTGGCTGCATTGACCATCCACTTCCATCTCACTGCCCCAACTGCTACTAGGTATACGCGTATATCTTTCTCATAGCCACAGCTGCTCCTTTTTATGGTTGCCAATGGGTGCCTGCTAAGAATCCACTAGCCGTTGGTCATCGGCATTGGGTTTCAATTTGAGCCCTCCTTCGCTTTGCTACTGACGTCTCCTTAGGAACTCTAATAAGCTGCTTTAGATTGATAAGCATCATGATACGCCCATGCTTCTGTCCACCCTGCTTCTGCATCGCCCCATAGCGCCCATGTGTAACATATAACCAGGTTATGTGCGTGGTCATTTTCCTCCGATGGTGTGACTAATGGGAATCATCTCACTAGACACATTATACACGCAAACTTCACTTCTGATACGCCTCGTTCCGATGATTGTAATTATCATGTTGTGTTTCCCCTACTTAGCTGCTAGCCTCTCTCAGCGCTTTTGTGTAGAGGCACCCTCGATATTAAATCTTGCGCAAGAGCTGTTTAGTCAAGTAGTATCTCCCAATCTGGTGATGGAAACCAGAAAAAGGCATTTTCCAAGGCAAGGACCAATAGAGCATCGCCGACTAACTTGTGGGAGTCATCCATTACGTCCCGTATAATGAGTGCGACCTGGAATGAACAGTCTTCGGAAGACGGCCGCTTGACACCCATCAGCTTATCCCCTATTTGTATATGATCCGGCCCGATACCGAAATGTGAGTGTGGTGGCTGCGTGGGGTCTAACCAGCTAAATACCCGCCTTCCTTTCAGTAAATTCCCAGTATCTAGCAAAGCCTCAACATATTCGTCTGAAGCCGACAGGTCAAGACGGTCAGTAGACATGACCCATGACACCATTGAAAAGATCGAATCCGTAGAAATTTTTAAGCCAGCGTTACGAGCACACTCTGCAATGAAATTAGTGTACGGCCCTAGTCCGGTGCTTGGATACCTATCCAACCATACGTTACCAGCTGCTCGAAGCCAATCGGCTATCTCTGACGGCGACAACGGATGTGTTGGTAGCGGTTTGTGTATTTCCGACACCTTTGAGCCTGGCCCCCGAACCTGCTGACCATACAATAAGAGTCGAGAGGATTTATAGTTAAAGCGTAATAAAGAGTTATAAACCTCATAGCGAAAGAACGGCTTTCTAATAGCAGGAAGTCGCCAGTCTGGGACCCAAGATGGCAAATCGCTTTGCCCATCGTTACACCGAGCCAAGCCGGATCTCAACATTTGATGCTTCATAGGATCGCTAGTAAACTCTAGTACGTCTCGGCCGAATCTGGCGTAGAGCGACTCCGCTGTGATAGTATAGTCTACCTGCAGTGGCAACAGTCCTGAAAGAGAGTTGGCACCGATGCTGAGGTCGGTAGCGAGTCCGCCTAGTGCGAATAACCGATCTCTATTATCAAAGCACTGGAAGTGGTCGAAGGCCTCGAGAAGATCGAATATCCCACCATTTCTAGCTACATCACTGTTGAATACCCATCGCTTCCACAGGCTCACCATTGCTAGCAAAGTATGCAATGACCTCGCGTCGGGTGGTGGGTTATTGATCATTCCTAGGCAGCTTGCTAGCCGTACCCAAGAAAGCTCTTCATCGCAGCAGCACAGCAGAACGTCCGGGTTGAGGACGGCTTCCTGCACAATCCAGCGTCGACTAAACCACAGAAGTTGGACCAACGAAGAGATCGACATCAGAAGTTCGGAATGCTCCTGTCGTCCTACGCGGCTGCCCGGGCTGAGCTCCCTGTCGAGAAGTCGCGCATAAGCTTTGATGCTGGCCAAACATGCTGCTTGTGTCGGATAATTCCCAAGCCATACCAGCACAGCCGACGCGCTGCGGTATATAACACTCATAAATGGAATTTGTTTCCCTTTCTCTTCTTCATCATGCTGGTTGATGCATATTGCGTCGACCCATAGACGGCGTGGGCTGAAGGAGAAACGAAACCGACGAAGGGCGTCCCGAAGATTTGGTGTTATGGATAGAAAAGACGTGTTATTGATAGTTAATCTCTCCGTAAAGTTCGGTTCGCCCCATGTGTACGAAAGCGCTTGGAATCCTTCATCTGACTGCACGTTGAACTCTTTGATCTTGCAAAGTAGAGGTGCGGAGGCGTCGAGTGAGGGTTCAAGCATGAGAATGCGGGTTTGGGTAGAAGCGGGGAGCGGTTCGTAGCGATATGGTTGAAGCGATAGCGTAACGAGTTTCGCCTGCGCCATACTGTATTAATCCTATTCAGCATGAGTGAGGTGTGGAAAACGTTAGCTAGGCCCCAAGAAAAAAAGTGAGATTTCCCTCAATTCCCCCTCTTCGGTTGTAAAGCGTAGATAGCTTGGCATCGCCGTCCGATTAATGAAAGCGAGAATCACCCTTACGTTGCTAATCGTACCAAGTTTCTCGTAGCATCAAAACCTTTTGGTTTTTTTTTCTGGGAAAGGTAAATTTGATAGGGCCACTATACTGCTAAAATACAACAGAGTCTATTATGCCAAGTGGTTAATTTTGCATATCAATTTTGAAGAGATGATATAGAAGGCTCTAAAGCCTATAGGATTGGAGGTTATAGTTCCTAAGATTGGCATCCTATATACCACCCTTTCTACCCTATAATATAGTTATTACTATAGCTAAAAGATTTCTGCTTACGGTAGGTCTGCAATATCAATACGATAAATTCAGCTGAGGCTATCGTACTGAGTGTTCCATTTGGCATTCTCGATCATACCGCAAGAAAGATAATTATCTTTCGATAGATGAAAATGCGATTAGGACGTGGCTTAAAGCTATAGAATTTTGTGCATTATCTTCGAGCGTGAAGGTGTCTTCAAACGTGACAGAGTACTAGAATAATGGGGTAATTCCCGAAGAGACTCAAGTATGTCTTCTGTAATAGAATCTAGAGCGATGAAACCATGACTCTTTGTTGACAATTTATAAACACTCGATGGCCTTCTGAGTGCAATCATTGTCATAACCCGATGCTTTGTTGACTTCCTGGTAACATTCAAGAAGAGCGTGGAGGCTGTTTATTTCACTCAGATAGTATGTCCCGTGAAATCAAACGTACGATCGAAAAGCGGTGCGGAACATCCCAGCCTAGCGATCAGTCTTTCGCGTTATTGCCTCAGGGTTGTTCTGGTCAAACTTAATCTGGACCTTCACTTGCACGCTGTATTGCTTCCTCAAGGTTCTTGGACATTTCTGATCGATTCCTATTTTATCTCAAGCTGTAAACCACCTATTATTATCTGTTGAAAAACGTCTGAATGCTCTGGAAAGTCCCTCCAGCTACTATAAAACTGGTAATAGCTTGGATGTTCAACTATATCCTATTAATTGCGATACGATACTTATCAATAAATCGTATGTCAGGTGCTTCATCTATTCATAGGAAGGTGGGCAAGACTTTCCCAAATGAGAGAAGCAAGTCCCACCACTAACTCAATCTACGATCCAGTTCACGGTCTCGTATTGATCGAGATCTAAAGATAGAGAGATGTCTTCTGCGTAAAAGTTTGTCAACTTTGTTAGAGACCCGGTTCGGAGACGTTCTAGGATTAGTCCAAAAAGCTGAGTCTTGAGAATTTTACCCTTGTGCCTCAGACGAACGTATTGAACCACCACAGCAAATGTTTCGTTTTCTCCTTTGGCAATGTAAGGATGTAGGCTGACCCAGTAGCGTTCGTTGTACTCCGAAGGGTGTTCTGTCACGAAGCTCGTTGGTAGCGTGGTCACACCCTTGCGATACTTCGGGGGGAAAAGAAGAGCAGGCACAACCTGCAACGTGTCGGTTCCCCCTGCTAAGGCAGAGGAACTGATTAGGTACGCTGAGGGTATACAGACTTGCCCTGTTGGCAATACCGTCCAGCTGAAAACGGATCTGTGGGTTTTTGGGGGTATACACGTCTTCTGCTCTCGAAAGGCGCGATAGTGATCCATGTAATATATTTGTCGGGTGTCGAATGGCAAAAGAGAGCCATACTGCAGTGACCCAGCTATACCTTCAATATCTTGTTTGGACAAAGCACCGAAAAAGTCGCCAGGAATTTGGCGGCAGAGTTCCTGCACAAAGCGAAGAGGATACTTTCCAAGTACCAGGTCTTGTTCCATGCTTGATCGGAATACTGACCCTTGATCTGGCTGAACCGAATCCAACGGCTCCGTGTACCACTCAGTAACTCCAAGCGCAGACATAATAGCCTCTGCCCGGCGTTCTTTGCACTCCCTACGATCCCCTAACGCTATCAATGAGATCGGGTCAAGGTCAAGGAGCTTCTCGAGCCCTGATCTGTAGCGCCAAGTGTCTAGCTCAAGTAAGCTTTCATGGCTCTTGGAATAGAAAACAGTGTAACTTGAGATTTTAGTTGTATCTCTAAATGTCTTATAGATCGTGATCAAACCGATTAGAGGTAGGGGAATTACGCCATCGCATGTAACATAGCTCCAATCACTTGCACATAACCAAACATCTGGTCGCATTGCAACCTCCTGTAGCGTCCAAAGAGACGTAAACCATGCATTTGGTTCACTGTTTTTTGAAGACAGCTTTCCGTGTCGGGGCTCTAGCAGGCCAGTCTGCTTCCACGCAAGGCTTTCCCAGATCTCCCCAATCATGTTCTGACACGCAATTGGTTCATCGATGGAGTGAAGAAGCAGATGAAGCAATTGCCATTTCACAAGTTGCTGAAGCCCGTCAAAAGACTTGACGTCGTTGAACCAGGCGACAGCGTTTTTTGCGTTCTTAAATATGGCGGCTTGGCGCGCAATTTCTCGTGCCCCCCTAATGGAGCCGTCTTGTGGGATGCAGAAGAGGTCGAACCAGACATATCGAGTGTTGGTTGGGATTCTTGCAAGCTGGCAAGGCAGATATTCTACGTCGAACCGATCGTTTTGTGGTACTTTCCACGGAATACCAGCAACCTTCACTGGCTGATCTTTTACCCATCTCCCCCACGTGTGACTAATGACAGTATAGTCTGGTCGAAAGCCAATACTCACTGTTCTAACAGTACAATTTTCGTCCGTGTCAAATAGGAAATATGGGAGGCCGTCAAACCCATGCTGGGTAGGAGTCTCGAGCCAGTGGCATGGATTGAGGATGGGACCGCGAGAAAGAAAGTTGTCAAAGGGGTTGCCGGATAACCGCGCCTCTATATCAGTAAAGAAAGAAGGAACACGAGCCTTTTGGAAACCATCATCTTCCAATGGATTGCCATCACCCGAGCCCTTATGTGCCTCGTAGACTTTCCATGCCATCTTCTGACAGTACGCCCATCGTAGGCCATCATGCCTCGCATCGCGGCGTAGGAACACAGCGATCTCCTCACTCCCAGGTTCGGAACTGTAATCGAATATAAATTCACATGCAAAGAGCCGGCCTAATGTCTCGTGGTACCGCCATTTACTCAGTTCTACGGCGGAAGACTTAGTAATATCGCCTGTAGGCCATCGTTTGAGTTGAAGGTGCCGCAGGACTGCTCTCCAAGAATCCCTCAGCTGCTCACATGGATATAAAGCCGCTTCAAAATTACTGCAATGCTCTATAATCTCCAGTATTGCAGCCTGTGATAGGCGGGGTTCTTGGTATGACGCAGTCCACCATTCGTATAGCAAGAGTAATACGTGCTCCTGCTGATTCGACATGACGGCCCGGATAAGACTCCCAGATGGGTGATCCGTCGTCAAAACATGATTGAGGCGATACCAGTTCGCGAGTCCTCGCGTGTGTCCGGAGTTGTCATCACTGAGAATCTGGGCAGGGACCTGACCAAGGACATTTTCAACTAGTGCACCAAGGGACCAATGCTCCTGAGGCGTCGACATTCAGGAATTTTATGAAATAATAACCGATACAGAAATACAGCAGATGCATAAGATAAACATCGGGTACTTTGATAGAATAGAACGGGAGGCTGCGCACATACCTAGAAAAGGGTCAATTGTTGCAATTTTTTGGTCGGGATGCAGGAGGAATCATCTTGCAGCATTACGTAAGCAGTTCGATTTTTGTATTCGGCTCAGAAGTAAGCAGAGCGCCTCTTGAAAAATTCCGCCTCTACATACCATAATATCGATTTACCACCATAAGCCCTTCGCGGTTGCTTGGTCTCCCGGCGGAGGTGATCTGAGATTTGCATTCATTTCTTATATAGCGGCCTCCTTCAAGATATGTTGATCTTCAATGATAGTACTATTAAAACCGAAAACCGGAGAGGTATTACTCGACTAAGTAGATCGTTTAAAGCTTTTGATGCCATCGCCTTGGCATTCCACGTTCAGCCCACAGTAGAGCATACATTCTTAAGGAGTTCTATGTGGGATGAATATTGGTCTTGCTGTGAGAGAACTCTATTTTTTCTGGCTGGTCGTTTTTACTCTCATTATTAGAGTGGAAGTCGGCGACAATGGGATACTGGATAGAGTAGCACGCAGACTGACTACTGCCAAGTCCGTGGGTCGGCTCGGAAGACTTCGGTGGCACCAGGATTGAAGTTATAGCAAGGATCACACGTCCGAGTTATTGGTTCTCATAAAATCAAAAGGATAAAAAAGAGGAGCCCCAGCGAGAAAAGTAGTTGTTGTATATATAAAGACGACGTGGCAGGAAGAGTCCACTTTCTCATTACCTCCACAACATTATACAGACTTCAATAATGACTTTACCCATCGTCTAAAAACGCCGGGATTCACCAATTGTTGAATGGGTACGATTCTAACACACTTGCTATGCAACGCCATACTTTAATAGAGAACCATGTCGTATGCTTTCAGATGTTCTTTGAATATATTGCAGTAGAAAATTATGCATCGTGGAGCGCCGCGCGGGGCTAATAATACAGTCCACCGGATGGCATCTGAGCCGGTTGTGAACGTGGAGAAACCAAGCATTGGAAACCATCCAGCGCCATCGGGACCAGAAAGTCAGGAATCAACAATGTTCTCCCGATTCGCCCTTATGTCTCCGGGAGGTAGGGATTAGTAGAGAGGAGATACCTACATTCGCATGCTACTATAGGGCTTGATTTATAATCTTCCGTAGAAAGGCCTACCGGTGTAGGCCACTGTTGTGGAAACAAAGGGGCGTTAATAGTTCTCAAATAAGGGCGAAGTTCTAGGCTTCTTAAGATAAGTAGTGGCTCAGGCCTTCATAGTAATCAGACTAGGTTAAAACACATCTAAAGTCGACTTAGAGTATCAATTGCGAAAGGCATACTAGGAGCCTCAAACTATCATCAAAATGAAGGAAGCTTTCGTTAGTCGTGGACCCAAGGTAGAGATCGTGAACTCCAACATACCGACGCCGGGAGCCGATGAGGTCTTAATCAAAGTTGTAGTCTGCGGGATTAATCCCAAAGACTGGTAAGTTATGTTTCTTTTCCCTAACCAAGGCAAAGAAGGGATTTCCACAAGAATATGCTAGTGGTTATATGTACTGAGACTCTCTCAACCGCCAGGAAGATGTCCGAGTACTATGGCGTCCAGCGCTCCAATTCTGGTAATGACATTGCTGGAGTGGTCCACTCAGTGGGCTCAGGGGTCGCCGAGTTTGGGCCCGGGGACCGTGTCGCTGCGATGCATTCAATGCATCCAAGCGTACCGCTAAGCGGCAGCTTTGCCGAATACGCGCTCAGTCCAGCGGACACGACATTCCATATTCCCAACGACCTGTCTTTCGAGGAGGCAGCAACGGTTCCACTGGCCGCCCTGACAGCAGTTGTGTTGCTCTTTCGGGGTCTTAAGTTACCCGAAATCTGGGACGCGGATGACGAGGTCAAAGAGAATGTTCCATTCGTCATCTACGGCGGTGCTAGCGCTGTTGGCGCATATGCTATCCAACTTGCAAAACATAGTGGGATTCACCCCATTATTGCTGTCGCAGGTCGTGGAATACCTTTTGTCAATGGCCTTATTGACCCCAGCAAGGGCGACACTGTCATCGATTATCGCAAGGGCGACGAAGCTGTTGTGGCCGATATACGCGAAGCACTCAAGGGAGCTAAGCTACGATATGCATTGGACGCAGTGAGGTCGGGCACGAGCTACATCAACCTGGCCAGAGTACTTGCATCCGGCGTTGCCGAAACTCCGACTTCAAAACTAGCGCTCGTTCTCCCTCTTCCAGGGCAAACCACGTCCGTTGCTGGAGCAGAGGCAGACATGGTTGAGCCTTTTGCTTTTCCGGTTGGAATAGAGCCGATATTCCTGGGGGTGAATGTGGTGCATAATCCCAAGAGCAGCCGAGATAGACTCTTTGGATTTGTTTACTCTCGTTTGTTCGCCAAAGGTCTCAGGGATGGTTGGCTCAAGCCGCATCCCCATGAAGTCCAGCCGGGTGGTTTGAGCGGGTTGGAAAATGCGCTTAAGAAACTCAAAGAAGGGCAAGCTAGCGCGACTAAGTATGTCTTCAGGCTCTCGGACACGCCTGGTATCTAGATGGAACTGGGTGTTAATTATTGATAAGATAATTCCATCGCTGTTCTGCTTTGCTGTCCTCCTAAGATACTATAGAAGGCATGACACAATGAGTATAGGCATTCTGTAGCTTGTTGGATGACATGTGGCTTAACACACCTTTCCAAGAACGGGATTCCCTGTTTGGCGCATGTTTCAGTAATCGAACCAATCAGAGAAAGAAGTGGTGCCACTCTATGACGTATTGGGTCACGGCGCCACATCCTGGTTCAACCCAGCTTTAAGTTACACAACTATTGCACACGACACACGTAGCTCGGGAGAAAACCTGCTGACTGGCTTTGGCGTGTGAGATCATAGGTAGCCTTAGATATTAGAGGTAGAAATATAGACACATTAAGACCCAAGAATCCCCAGGCTGAATAACTATCCCATCTTCGTAGAAACTGAAGAATCACCGTGTATCGACCGCACAACCTATATCATTCAAGATATCTGATAAATCCTAGAAGATACCTTCAGTAAGTGTATTACCTAGCGACTAGATCAATAAAATCAACCTACTAACGCAAACCCCAGCAATGGCCAACACAACGCCCACCGAGAATGAGCAAAAGAAGCAAACAACAATGGAGTGGGCCAAGGAGAAATACAACGAACAATACGACGCCTGGATGCCATGGATCGAAGACGTATTCCTAAAGTATTTCACCAAGGACAACAGGACAAGCTACGTTGCGCGAGGTGCGTCATTCCTCCCTCTCTCCCTGCCTACCTACCTACCTACCTACCTACCTACTCGTTTACTTAAGACCTCTCATCTCAACGTACTAACACACAACAGACGGACTCGACAGGACAAAAGTAACAGGCGTCACACAAGTCGACGCACTCCAAGACAAGACGAACGATCTCGCCGCGAGCCAGCTAGGCCAGGGTGGGCTCCTGCAGCCCGTAGGCGATCTGGGCTCTGCTGCCATGAAGGCCGTCGATCCGCGTGGGAAGAAGAATGAGATTGAGGATAAGAACAAAGACAATAACAACAACAAGGGTTCTGGTATCCCCGTCGTCTCCAGCTTGGGGTTATAAAGAGGAGATCTTATCACTGGCAGCGATTCTAGTCGCGATGATGGATAATGAGGGTTTAGGGATCTTACTGGGGGGTTAATGGCTGTAAAATATCCAAGTACGGGGATATGTATCGGATGGCAATTGGGCGATACGGATTTTGGAAAGGCGCTTAGGTTATTGAATTTGATACTCACTAGGTGATTTACAATATGATTGCGATGCCTCTTGAGCTTGCGAGAAGTTATACGGATTATAGCCCGTATTCTATTTCCTGAAAAGTTGTCTGGCATGCTGTAGTTCAGTCAAGCCCAGTCACTAATAGTAAACGTTTGCAATTGCAAATCTCTTCGTTGTATTTTGACTGCAGATAAATAGCAAACACGTAAACCAAATCGCCCCAATCACAACATGCTGTCTTAGACTTCAAGCCGTGGGACCCATGAATCCTACTCAACATCAAGATCCATATACACGACAGAATGAACTGAAGCCGTTCAAGGGTCGAAAAAGGGAGAGCGGGATAATTCAAGATAGTGACGACAGATCTAAGATGCAGGTTGGATAAACTGTATGGGGTCTCTAGCTCTAGATATTGCAAATGAACGATGCTGAATACAAGGCATATTCTAGTCTAGAGATCTATGAAGTGCGGGACTCGACTGCAGATTTGATAGCTGTAGTAAAAGAGGTCAGCCTCTGTCATCTAATTCCTCATATAGAAAAGGAGATACTGACCATCACAAGTAACTTTAGCGTCGCCGAAAAGCATCTTAGTACCGGGCATGTAGAACATGGGGTTCGGAACATCAGCTAAAGAGAGAATTTCGTCAGCACACGTCCCAATATTGTGAATAGGCGAGGAGTGGAGATCTTACCGTAACCAGAAGCCATTCCTCTCTTCATGACGATGACTTGCTTGCTCTTCCATGCATGCAGCACAGGCATACCGGCAATAGGGCTACCAGGTTCAAGAGCAATGGGATTCACGGTATCATTAGCGCCAATGACCAGCGTAACATCCGTATCGCCAAAATCGTCGTTGATTTCATCCATTTCCAGCACGATATCGTAGGGGACGCTCGCTTCCGCAAGAAGGACGTTGCATTGTCCTGGCATACGACCAGCAACTGGATGAATGGCAAAGCGTACGTTGATCCCCTTTGATCGTAACATCTTGGTGATTTCACTAATGGCATACTGTGCTTTGGCCACAGCCATGCCATATCCCACGACTATAATCACGTTCTCGGCGTTCACAAGCGCTTCCGCCGCCTCGTCGACGTTGGTCTGTACTACGCTGCCCTCCACCTTGTAGTCTGTTGTCGCGGGCGCCGATATACCACCAAATAAGACATTGGTGAGCGATCGATTCATTGCAACGCACATGATGTATGAAAGAATGGAGCCAGAAACGCCTATAAGGGCACCAACTGAGGTCAGTAGGGGATTTTCCAGCATGAACCCTTCGGCTACGAGGGCGAAACCACTGTATGCGTTGAGAACGGTGATGACAACGGGCATATCGGCTCCACCGATGGCAGCTGTCGTAGTGTACCCCTTGGCGAACGAGAGAATCGTGTTGGCTCCTAGCGCACAAGCAGCAATCATGGGTGATCCAGGTGCCATAGTGACGAAAGCGCCCATGGTCGCGACATTTGTAGCAAGCATGCCGGAGTTGAGCGCATGCCTTCCCCGGAAGATGAGGGGCTTCGATGACATCTTGCCAGCCAGCTTCATGAAAGCTACAATGGATCCAGTAAAAGTAATACCACCAATCAGTACGCCCATGTAGGCTGTCACTAGATGTAAAGTGGTGATATGGTCGAGACCACCCATAACACTGCCGATACTTGTCAACACTGCAGCTAGACCAACAACCGAGTGCAGCGCAGCAACTGTTTGAGGCAGGTCCGTGGGAGTAATTCGCTTTCCAATGACGAATCCGAGGATGCTACCAATAGTAGCGAGAGCGCCGAATTGGGTGAGTACCTCGGGGCTAAACCCAACAGCCAGTAGTGAGGCTAGTACACCCGAACCTACACCAAGAATGCCGAGCAAGTTACCCATTCGGGCCGTAGATTGAGCGGCCAGACCCGAGAGGGAGCTGATGCATAGTATAGAGCTCACTAAATAACCAGCTTGCACAAGACCGGCGGCGCCTGTCGAGGCAGCTGCAAGGAAGCCGCCACCAAAGAGGACACCGGGTATAGCCCACATCCAGGGGTACTCGGGAGGGTCAGTCGGTCCTAAAAAATACGTTAGCACAACGTTTCGGAACCTGGTGAATGCTACGTACTCTTGAACATGTCAAGCATTCTCTTTGTAATGACGAAACCACCGGACACGTTGACGAAGGCCAGAAGGACAGATGCGGCGCCAAGGGCTTGAGGGATGGTTCCTGGAAGATATCCTCCTCCCATGACGAAGAAGCCACCAATACCAACCATTCCTATATACTATTAGATTTGATAAGACATCGCACGGGTCATTACATACCAGATATAGCATTAGTCACACTCATTAATGGAGAGTGGAGAGCAGGCGTGACACCCCAAACGACACGATATCCGATAAGAGAGGCGAGCGCAAAAGTGAAAGCATTCCCCATGAAGAGCGGCCCAGTCAGTTTGCCAAGAGCAACGGCAGTGCCCATTCCGGCAGTAACACCTGCAACCTCTCGCGACGTCTTCTGGAAAGGAGTTAGGGCGACTACTGCTTCCTCGGGTTTGGGAGCGGCTTTGGGCGCAGGAGTAGGTGGCGGGGCAGGACGAGGCGCCGGAGGTAGGATATCGCCATTCAGGGTCACAATAGATCCCCGGACCACCTCATCACTCAGGTCGATCCCAAAGGACTTGTCCTTGGGCGCCATCGACAGCAGCAACTTCACGATGTTGTTCGAGTACAGCGTTGAGGATTGGGTAGGCAATCTCGAGGGTAAATCCGTGTAGCCTATGGGATCGTAAGTAACAGAGTCATGTTGCATGCCATATGCTTCTTACCAATAATTTTCACATCATTGTACGTAACCAGCTTTCCAGCTTGTGTCTTCTCACAATTTCCGCCTGCTTCAGCCGCGAGATCTACAACAACTGAGCCGGGTTTCATAACATTTAACATTTCTTCGGTGATCAGTTTTGGTGCAGGACGGCCGGGAATCAAAGCGGTGGTAATGATAATATCAACATCTTGGGCTTGCTCCTTGAACAATTTCATTTCAGCTGCAATGAACTCGGGAGACATTTCCTTGGCGTAGCCGCCCGCTCCAGAACCATCTTCTTCGATTTCAACCTCAATGAATTCAGCGCCGAGAGACTGGACCTGTTCACGAGCGGCGGACCGGGTGTCAAAGCCACGCACAATAGCGCCCATCCGCCTGGCGGTAGCGATCGCGCTCAGCCCAGCGACGCCGGCACCAATTACCAGCACCTTACATGGTGGGATTTTCCCTGCTGCGGTAACCTGACCTGTGAGAAAGCGACCGAAGTTATTTGATGCTTCAAGTACGGCTTTGTAACCTGCGATGTTGGCCATAGAGCTCAGAGCATCAAAGACTTGAGCACGCGAGATACGTGGAACCATATCCATGGCGAACGAAGTAACCTTGCGTGCTGCAAGGCGTTCGACAATATCCTTGTTCTGGGCGGGCTGCAGGAACGAGATGAGAGTTGCACCCTCCTTCATGCGGTCGATCTCTGCCAAATTCGGGCCACGAACCTTTAGTACGATGTCCGCAGCACCCCAGACAGCACCGGGCTCGACGATGGTAGCACCCGCCTTCTCGTATGCCTCGTCGAGAAAGTCCGCCTCGACACCAGCACCTCGCTCTACGATGACCTTTCCGAAGCCCTTCTTTTTCAGAAGCGCTACATTTTGAGGGGAAATAGCCACTCGGCGTTCGTTGGCGAATGTTTCACGCGGAACACCGACGGTGAGGTTAGCATAGGAGACCGATGGGGGCTCGACAACGGTCGAGTACGAGGTGATGGGGATTGTTTTAGCTGCAGGAGTCGGGTTGGCAACAAAGCGCTGCTTCGGCGCTGCAGGCAGCACGATTGGCTGCTTCACATGGGTGCTGTTCCATTGGCGACGAATGCTGCTAGCGGCGCATGGAGCTTGATGCGTCAAATCTACGAATGGCGGCGTCGTGTTAGCACACCAATGACGACGAAGAAGCAGGACAAATGGCCCAGGGGTTTTATATTAAGTAGGTTATTAATTACCTAGGAAACGCGAGAGGGCTCTGCGAGTCAGCTGCTGTGCTGCACGGGGAGGGCCATGATTAGCGACCAGCGCCGGGCGGGAAAAAGCAACGGGAATCATGCTGGCGATATCGAGCAGCAGCGGCCGGGGGCCATGCAGTCAGCGACAGAGCCTATACGATCTCCCACACCTGGCTAATGCGAACTGTAGGTTACATCCCAAAATCAAAGCCAGGAAGCATGGGTAGGAAAGAAAGAGGGAGGAGAACGGCGGGAAAAGCAGAAACAAGTGAGGTCAAGAATAAGAATGTTGGCTTGGAGGGGCACCTGAGTTTTAAAAAAAACACGAGGGAGTCGGTCCCCCTTTAGATAAACCGTAGGAATCGGGAAGGCGGAACAAGAAAGGAAGAAGAACCGCAAGAAGAACCGCAAATGAGGCGCCATCCCGTCCATCCCATCAACTATCCATTACCAGTACAAGTAGGTACCTACGGTACTGTACGGGCACGATAAAACAGCATGTGCGAGTCCACGCGATCACCAGCTCTAACGCCTGTTACCCGTCTCTGTACCCGTCTTGTTCTTCCCACCCAGTAGGATCCCTGCTATCCCCCGCATCCCGGCGGCAGACGGCTGATCTGGGATGGGTGGATTTGGCAGGTCCAATGTGATCCCGGCCACTCGCTTGGCTGGCTAGGCTAGGGGAGTACGACGCCCAATGGAGGGGTTTCATCGCTACGGTGCTTTCGGCCCTTGCAATATTAGCCGTAGTGTTGTTGTGAGACTCTGTCGCTGTCGTTTCTTTAGGCAGGAGGTGAGGGTTAACAAGTACATCGATGATGCAAACTGGATTCAGTCTAGAGGTTTATGGGTGCGCCACGCTAAAAGCGCAGGCGGGGACCCCCATATTCTGGAACGCGGGGAAGGTGGGCCAATCCAGCGCTCCTTTTCACACCCACAACTCACCTGATCGTCAGACCAGTAGTCAGACAAATAGAAGTGATAAGTAAGATTTCACATGCAACTATGTTTTGTGTACAATTGGCTGGAAGGTTATCAAATACCAGGTATGAAATGACGAACAAAATATCAGTCCAGAGTATCTGTACTTTGACCGGGTTAATTAGCTATCCAAATTGTGAGGCGAGTGATCGATGGATCAAGCTGGTGATCCTTTGTTATGAACCGGGAGGTTCCCACTGCTGATAATCTCCTCGTAGGCTAAGTAACTAACATGCGGCTAGGTCGTTGAATTGGGGGCGCAGACATAAAGACGGCAAAGCTCCGAGGCACGATATCAAAATATCGTTAAATTGGGGATATGGTGAGAGACAATTTACAAAACTGTTGGAGTGTCTAATTGACCCAGGATACTGGCTCGACTGGTACAAGACGCGCGGGCGACGGGGGGGATATCCGGATATCGCAATGAGAAAAAGTGGCCTTCGTCACCTGCCTTCTATGCTTCCTGCTATGAGGTTTCACTTCGGTCAGACTCGAAAACCAGCTTGATACTTGTTTCTGAAATGGCCCGGAACAGGACACGAATAGCGAGATTTGACAGCTTGTCGTAGACCACATATATCGTAACTCTCGAGACGTCAATGGGCTTTCTTGATGCGTATTTTCACACTGGTCAAAATCTGACAACTCCAGGACGCTGGTTGAATACAGGTAGGTGTTCTTGGAGCACTCGGGTAAGCCCGGGCTAGCGGAAGCTGGTGAGGAAGTGATAAAAAAGCTCTCCCGGCTGTTCCCGTAAGGACATGTTTAGAAAATCGGGTTACTATTAGAAGCTGTACTTCTCCAGGAGATTAGTGGAAGCGTAGGATTTGGGAGAAGCTGAATGCTTCACAGCTAGAAGTAAAGAATGGCTTAGATCAATATATGTAAAGATCAAGGGTGTGTGTGTAATGATGCGATCATTATTTCATGGAGCATATTCTCTCTCTTGACCTTGGCCTAGGTAGAAATAAATCTATCTTCAGCTAGTTATTAGCCTAGTTAGTCTAGCCGTTCTACTAAAGAAAAGAACGGCCCCACAATAGCTTTATGTCTGAGCCTATGGCGTCACCACCTCTGGTACCTTAACTAATCCGTCTACAAACATCCGACTGGTCAGCCATCGGCTAACCTCACTCATCCTTTTCAAAAAAAACTCAATTGCTCGAAGTATCAGCTTCCGAACAAAAATCCCTCTTCATGTATAACATATAATCAACCTAACTAATCAATTATATACCTAATACCACCTCTTAACGTCCATTTTCCTAAGTTATAAACCTTGTAAGCAAAACCACTAGCTCCAGTAGACGAGGACAGATAATCGCGAGATAAAAAGACGCCGGCTAATAACGCATCCAGCATTTCTTCTCCTTCGATCTCACAGCTCAAGAATCATTTATAAGCAAGCATAATGTCGTCCGTCACTAGAATTTTCGCCCAGCGGTCCTCGGTCCTCCGGACCCTGACGAGGAGACAAGCCGTGTGCGCGCGGCCAGCGTACATCTCGCCCTCGATAAGAAGAGGGTACGCGAGCGCGCATGGCGCGGCGCAGAAGACGAGCGACATGCCATGGTAAGTCTAGCCCAGCATAACACAACCGACAAATCTCTTTTTCCTCTCTCTTCATGACCTCGGTGAAGCCCAATTCCCGCCAAGCCGGGAACAGTCGGCATGTATATCCGAGACTCCCGGCAGACGAGTCCGATCAAAGATCGTACAGTAGTGTACAGAGACAGCGCATCAGCTAACACAGTCTCGAAACCACAGGCTCCTAAGCTCCGTAGGCTTCACAGCAGTCGGCCTCGCTTTCCTGGTCTCCAACGCCCCCAAGACGGACAGCGCCGCGCACGGACCCAAGTCCGCGGACGCCGCGATCGAGGCGCACGAGGAGAAGGAGAAGGGCCACGACGAAAAAGAGGACAAGGAAAAGAGCTCTGGGTCAGATGAGCAGCAGAAGGAGGAAGAGGGAGGAGAGAAGGGGGAAGGGGAAGGGGAAGAGAAAGAGAATAAGTCTGAAGGCGACGACGCGCCCAAGGGCGGCGCATCAGACCCCAGCTCCCCAGACAAGGCATCGCAGAGCGGACAGAACGTCCCTCCACCGTCCGGCGACAACTCCGACCTAGCGAGCAAGTGGGACGAGAAGAAGCAGGACCAGGAGGAGTCCAAGAAGGCGGTGAGCCGAACCCCTTCCCTTTTGTCAATGTCCCGTGACCTGACCTGAAACTGACGAACTTCGCCACAGACCAGGGCGGGCGAAACAAAAGCAGCGACGAGTTCCTCCGAGACGCCCAGCAAGAAGACTCAAGCCGAGGATCCGCGCGAAGATCCGCAAAAGGGCGAAGGCGAGGCTGTTCAGAAGGGTGGTTCTAAGGATTGAAGTACGCCTAATTCGTGATGTAGTATAGTGTATGTGATGTAAGGATATTGGAAGGGAGATAGTGGCTCAGGTTCAAAGCTCGAATATGGGGGAGGATGATCCGATTTTGGTTGATCTAGCGTATGTATATTGTAAGTTTCCTAACTCTGAGTAGGGTGATTAATAGATCAAGATCAAGACACGACTTCACCATAGCTAGCTCGCAATCTTCCAATAAGAAAGCCTCCAAATTTTGGACGTATTCGTGATTCTTGACTGTTCTCAATTCAATTTAGTTGTTATCACGCACCACGAAGTGCATCTCGTTCCTGCTCCACTCTATCGACCTACACGAAACATGGGACAATTGCCACCATAAGTTAGTTATTACAGTAAAGGATCTTGGGAAAAAAGACTCCCAGATCTCCTCCTATTGTCTTTCTGCGAAGTCCCTAAAAAAGCCACACAAAATGAAGTGAATCCGTTCTAAGCAAGCCAAATGGCAAAGCAGCTGTACAACGCAAGCACAATCTGCGGGGGCCATGGGTGTGTGTAAGTAATCTTGCTCCCTTCCATTTGACGCCTGAACGTCCCTATACCATCCGATACTATGCAAATGTGGTGGAAAACGCGTTGAGCTCTGACAGCTACGCGGAGAGGATACAAAGGAAATTTAATTCTATGCTTTGTGAGTTTTCATGGCGCCTGCCAGGTTGATGCTATGCCACAAACATCTGCCATCAAAAGAATGCCGAAAACCGGTGTCCAGCCGAGATGTTGAGATTATAGAATGACTCAAGCGAGATATTCCACTCGCCGTGAAAAAGAAAACCTTGTAGCTTTGGATGAGTGCTTATTCGTGGGCGGCCGTTCAATTCGTAAGAGTGTGGCAATTAGTTCTGTGCGCGGCAGTGTCGAGCACTCGCGCAATTATTGTTATTACGGCCTCGAGCTGGTATCGAGGGCCAACGCTAGCAAGATTGGTAGAGTAGTAAAGGCTCGCCAACGTTTTCGATCTCGGGTATTGTGCATTTCAGATCAAACGCTTTGGATAGAACGATCTTGAAGATCTATATCAAAAATTAGCACAGACTGGGATTATTATCGCAAGTATGCAGCGACGGCTATGATACCTTTTGTACGTTGATACTATGGCTCGTACTGCTGAATATCAGCGAAGCACGCATGGCCTTGGCGAACCGTCGCGCCTGGAACACTGGTTAGTAGAGTGTCGGACTGCGCTTTGATAAGTTGGCACACCTGATTAGAGATCTCCTCTTGCTCTTCTCGCGAGAAATTGACAAAATGGTCGTACTTGGTGCCAACCAAAACCGGGATCGCTGTCTTGTTAAACCCCCGTCCCTGGCGGTACCACTCTTTGATGCTGTTGAGCGTGCTTTTCCTTGTGAGATCGAACATGAATAAGATGGCTACCGCATCGTTACAGACGAGAGGCAACATGTTGACGAATTCTCTCTGGCCTCCTAGATCCCATATGCTGAACGTGATCTCGGTATTGCGGATGCTGATTGTCTTCTCCATGAAGTTAACGCCGAGCGTCTGGATATAGTCTTCGTCCCAGCTGCCCTCGACATATTTCACCATCAGAGACGTCTTGCCGATCTGTGCGTCGCCCACCATCCCAACCTTAATGACGACCTGATTCCGTGAGCTGGCCTGGTCAGCGCCATTGCTACCGCGGTCACTATACGCAGTCTGCCGTTCGCCGCCGCCGCCGGAAAGACCAGAGGGTGGTCTTGATATTGACTGTGCATGAGAGGTGGACGGAGGTGTCTCGTATCGCGCGTTGGGATCTACCTCATCGGGGGGTTGACCGTTCGCCAAGCCCTGGTCTAAACCCTGGTCGAGGGAATTCGACTGTTGGAGGTATGCTTCATGGCCGTTCTGAGTGGGCGAGGCGTCGGGGGCCGCTTCGATGCCGCCGAGCGTGTCTTCGAGGTGGTGGCGGTCATGGGGCCTAGGAACGGGAGCGGCGTGGAAATCTTGCTCCATCGTTTGCTCCATTGTGGGAAATGCGTCGTGAAGCTGGCCCGAAGACTCGACGACAGGAGTAAACGAATCCACGATGAAAGACCGCCCTGGAGAATGCCAGGGACAGAGTCGGTCGTCGAGATGTTCAGCTTGCTTGGAAGGTTCTCGTGTCGTCGGAATCGGAGGTCTACTGAGGCGTCGGTGTGGGGCTGCGCCCAGGGGTTCGTAGAGCCAGCAGTGGAATTCGCGATGGGGCTTCCCGTAAACGCCGAGGAATGTTTCACGCGTGTTCTAGGCGCCTGGAAATCCGTGTCAATATAGTTATATATAGCAGCCTTGGAGTGCAAGCGTGGATCGGGGCTTGATACAGCAGGGGTGCCAACCAGGCTCTGGGCTAGAACTGTAAGCTGTACCTCGATTTAAAAGACTAGGGAAGAAGAGCGACAGAGTGAAAGGCCCAGGCTACAGAGAAGAACAGAAAGACAAGAGGAAATACGAGAGGGAGGGCTGGACGCGTGGTGTGCTTTGGGTCATTGCTCGAAGCCAGAATTCAATAGAACGGGCGCATGAAATCAATACCAGACGTACCTCGAATAACCAGGTAAAGCGCGAAAGATGGAGGGAAAGTGTCGGTACTGCATGAAATGGGATCGTGACGCCAATTCCCGTTTCTGGCCTAGAGGCTATCCAGTCTGTCTAGGTAAGTAGAGGAAGACGGGGAGTTGGAAGTTGGACATGAGTGGTGAGAGTATGGCTAAAGTGAAGGGGCCCACTAACTTATAATTATCGTTCAATGCTTGGTAGCTTACTTGCGTTTGCTGTACTGGAACCAACGAAGAAGGCGGGGCGGCGGTTTACGACGAAACGAAACGGCAGGCAAGGAGCTACTGCTGCTGCGGGGGACAAGTACAGACTTTCCCCGGCACACAAGATAATGGAACTGATACTGGGTACCTACATAAGCTGGGTATGGGTATGTACATGTACCCAGGCAGGTAGACTACCGACCACCGGTTTGGTAACATAAGTAGTTATAGATTCCCGAAAATGGTAGATTGCGTGGAGGTCAACATGGGCTGGGCCAATATCATTCATTTATTATACGTGTTACATTTGTAGTCGCTTTGGCGCGTCAGTTAATTCATGCATACCTACTTTAAAGTCAAGTTCACTTCTACCAATGAGACTGGAGAACCGCAACAGCAATCACAACTACCTCCAGCTATGTATACCGACCAACTTGATGGTGTGCGCCTGTCTCTCCTCGACGTTTACGTGATGGTGTTGTCATTTGTTACGTTTGATCAAGGACCGGCCGAGTCAGCATTTGGCGTAAACGCAAATGAGCGAATGAGATGCCAGAATGAGCCGGATTCGACCTGCACACCAGACGCGACACGCGAGGTGCCTCAACTACTTCATTGTCTATAGTAGCCGTGTATATGCTACACCGGCTAGGGATGAATGTATCAGCTAGACAGCGTCGAGGCCGATAGCCCCCCAATTCGTGGATAGCCGGCAGAGGACAAACGACAAGTCGTAGGTATCAAACGACGCACGACAGCGATCAGCGCACTTATTCGTTTGGTTTGCAAAGGTACCTGTCCATGAAGTATAGCTCAAAAGATGTACAATTTAGGTGACAATGTCTGTTTGTTGCCCATTTCGGCTACATTCTAAGACATAACGTTGGCGCCACTTCGACCCGGCTTGCAGCATACAGCTCTCAGCAAAGCCGCGCATTCTTCGTCCACCTCGTCGCCTCTCGTCAGCCCAACAATGTCGCCCACTGACGTTTCGCCAGCTTCGGCCTCGGCATTTTCAGCCGAAGATCTCCTAAATCTCGACGAGGAAAGGCTTGTCCAATTCATGGAGCACCACTATTACCGTGGCAGTGGGTTTCTCATCGAAGATGCAACCGGATTGGAGGTTCTTTCCAATGGCCAGCGGGCCGAGCTTAGGGAAAAGCTAATGTGAGTATCTCAGCTCCGGTTGCTGATAAGCAAGCGTAGGGCTGCAGGAAAGAAAGTGGAAGATGCACGTGCACCCTACGCCCTGGACTTCGGTGAAGTAGTCACAAAACTCGACGCGGTGCTTCGCGCCGGCGCCGCTGGCAACCCGCACCCCGTCGATTGCCCACCGAATCCCCATTATCTTCCTGGACGGAGGGATACAACGAGAAATTTGAGGTAACCCGTCACGACAAGCCCATCGAAGAAGGTGGGCGACCAGCTATTCCAATCAGTCTTCTGAGCAAGATTGCCAAGGACATAGGAGTATACGATGAGAGGGTCCGGCCATGGCTGAAAGACCCGGATACAAGCGGTCCGGAGGATTGGGCAATATTCTCGAGGCAGCTGGACGACTGGCGTGCTTTTAACAAGTGGCAATGGGACAATCGAGGGAATCAAAACGACCTAGGCTTTTCTACATTCTTGGAGGTGAACAAGCGCAAATATACGGAGGCAGGACTCATTAAGATGATATCCAGCCCAGGCTTTGAGGAGACTCTCAGGCGACAGTGGGAGTTGACGCCAAAGTTCGTGGGGATCCCAGGTGATTTCGGGTTCCCAGCGTATGTTGAAGCCGTGAAACGGCGGCTCGCATACCACAACTTTACTGAGCCATTCTACTTGTACGAGGATCCTTGACGTCAAGACGAACGGACAACCTGGATTAAATATCTCAACTATGGATATTGGTGGTTGCAAAAGCGCAACGCTTCCGTCGAGGCCCTAGAGTCACGCTATGACAAGGCTCTGAAGCGCTTTCGTCAGAGCTATAGTGCTTTGGAGTCTTCTGCGATGCAGGGTGATATCCATGCTTCAAAATCTAAGAGGGTAATGGCAGCTAGGCAAAATGCAATGGCATTACAAAGGACTCAGATGCGGTGAAATAGACCGTGGAGAAATTCTTTCGCTCCACAAAGTCATATCATCGTGCGAAGAAAATTGCTCTTCGGCAAAGGCTTTGGCTGCAACGGGTTTGCGAAGAGCTTTGTTCGATCGAGTCTGAACTCGAGCAAGAGAGGCATACATCGAGACGAGACAGGCCTCCCACAATAACTAAGAGCACCGAGAAAAGACAGCAAACCGAGGACAACATTACAGCAGTCTGATGGAAGGGCCAAACAACTCTGGGAGTAATAGCATCTAGACTTCCCGCAGGGGTGAAAAATCGACAAGTCAAGCCTCCGGCGACGAAGGTGGTGAAAAGACGGAACACCAAGAGGGCCGAAGAGCAGCGAGCGTGGCAGCCGAGGGAAGCGAGCATGAGATACTCAAGGACTAATTACTGTGCAAAATTTCGAGCTGTTATAGTTTTACACAGACTTATGTACACAACGGCTTGGTAGAAGGATCTAATATATTTGCCGACCGGCGCGCTTCTCACGCCACGCGTCTTTACGTATAGAACTCGCGGGCCGGACAATCGATCCCAAACTACACGCCGACAGAGTCAGTAAACTCGGCCTTTCAAAAAAAAAAAAAAAAAAAAAAAAAAAAACCAGCAAAGCTCTCTCCTAAACAGCACGATGATATATACAGGGAATGGCAAAGTCTCTAGATCTAAGCCCTAATAAACGCCTATAATATGATGCGAAGATGGAGGAAGAGAAGGTGAAAGGGTAGAAAAATGACCTCCCTCAAGCCACACACATGTGACAGCGGCTTAGCCACATCAGAGAAAAATGAGGGGTAGATAACTTAAGCTATGATTGGCCTCCAAAACCACACTGTGATGCCGCATATAGTCCCGCAGCAAGAGGACAGTATGAAAGTCTTATCCGGGACAACTCGGTTTAAAATCCCTGTCGACGGGGCTAACTAGGGTGTTATCAATGATATCAATTTCCAACTATCTGGGTATCTATCTACTTACACTCAAATCGTACCACCGCTTTCACCAATTTACGATTCACCAGTCCACAACTAATCCCTCATCTACCACCATGGCCTCAATTGCGCGGTGCCTGCGGGCAGTTCGACCCTCGACGGTATCTCGTCTCGCCCAGACCCCTCGGGTGCGGTCCAATTGGCAGGCGAACTCGGTCCGGGCCTTCTCTACATCTCCGATAAGTAAGCTCTCCGATGTCGCCATCCTCCAAATCCTCTCTCTGCAAGTGTCCACCTCACCTCACCTCCCTTTGTCCATATCACGAACCGAACTTCACACAGCAGGGAACTTTCCGTGGTACGAAGGCGCAAAGAGATAGTCCTTACAGCCCACCGTAACTCGCCTCATTGAAGCGCGCATCATAGACTAACCACAACCCACCACACAGGAGACATCCGCAAATACACAAAGGACCACGAATGGGTTGACCTAAACGCAGACCAGACGGCGGGCGTAATCGGCATCTCTGAGTACGCGGCCGAGGAGCTGGGCGACGTCGTGTACGTCGAGCTTCCGGAGGAAGGGAAAGAGCTGGTGGCGGGCGACACGCTGGGGGCCGTCGAGTCCGTCAAGAGCGCGGCCGACATCAACAGCCCCATCGCCTGCACCGTCACGGCCTCCAACATAGCCCTCGAGGAGAAGCCCGGCACCATCAACCAGGTGCCCGAGGACGACTCGCACGGCGGCGGCTGGATCGCCAAGGTCTCCATCGGCGAACAGGGCCGCAAGGACTTCGAGACCCTGATGGACCTCGAGGAGTACAAGGCCTTCACCGGGTCCGAGCAGCACTAGGATATTCTTCGGGGTTATTTCAATATAAGACACATTCGGATACGGTTCCCAGCACTCCCGTACATATATCATTCAGAGGGAGGAGACGCAATGAAATATAGTGGCGCGACGATAGTGGCGGATGCATGCATCTAATGGTTGGTTTCAGGTCTTTTAACATGTGGCCGGCACGGGGCAAGCAACGGTGTTGTTCAACAGAAAGAGGGAAAAAGAACGGGCTCAACCTTGTATCATAGGCATCGCGCGGGTATTGTTTTTTTTTTTTTTGGGCAATGGTGTAAGCTTTGCGATATACAGCAAAGACGTCTATAGAAAATAGGCAGCCCTTTTATCTATCAACATTCATCATCACTTAATCCATCCCACATGTCATGCAAATAGTACAATGTGCCGCTCCTTCTATAAGCCATCAAAGTCATCGTCATCATGAGATTTTTGTCCCCTTTTGTGGGTTTGAAACATATCCTACCTTATGCCGGCACCCACGGCTCCGCCTTGTCTCGGCTGGCCTCGCGATCTGCATTGATGGCGTCTAGTATGGGCTGAGCACCATTATCTACCAGCATCTGCGCAACCTTCTTCCCGAACGCGACAGCCTGCTCTCTCGTGGTGATCTCCTCGACGCTTTCCGCATCTGCGGCCTTCGTACCATCGATACTGACAACACACCCCGTGAGCCGCAGCTTATTTCCCTCCTGCCACTTCGTCTCGACGCCAATGGGGATACTGCAGCCGCCTTCGAGCGTGCGCATGATACTCCGCTCCGCCTCGATGGCCAGCATCGTCTTCTCGTCCTCAAACGGCCTCAGCAGCTCGAACATCTTCGTATCGCCCGCGCGCGTCTCGATAGCAAGTCCGCCCTGTCCTACAGCATACAACATACTGCCGCCCTCCGTATCCCTCTCCAGGTACTGCGAGATGCGACTACGTTTCCCCGTGCGGTGCAAGCCCGCCGCAGCCAGGATCAAAACCGAGTACTCGCTATCCTCTGCATCGAGCTTCTTCACCCTCGTGTCGATGTTGCCGCGCATGTCGCGGAACTGCAGCTTCGGGTAGCGGCGCTTGATCTGCGCCATGCGGCGCACACTGCTCGTGCCGACGACGGCGCCCTCGGGCAGGTCGGCGAGCGTCTTGTACCTGTCCTCGAGCCCCTTCCTGACGACGACGACGTCGCGCGGGTCCTCGCGCTCGGTGAAGCAGGCGAGGGTGCAGCCCTCGGGCAGCGCGGTCGGCATGTCCTTGGCGCAGTGGACGATGATGTCCAGCTCGTTGGCGACCAGCGCGGCCTCGAGCTCGTTCGTCCACAGCCCCTTGCCCCCGAACTTGTACAGCGCCGTGATCTTGTCCTTGTCGGCCGTCGAGAGCATGGGACACACCTCGAACTCGACCCCCGGGTGTAGCTTCTGAAGCGACGCCATCACCCAATCGACCTGGGCCAGCGCCAGTGCCGATTTCCGCGTGCCGATCCGCACGACGGTCCTCTGTGTCTCGCCGGCCGAGGGCGTTATAATTGGTTGTGTGGCTGGAGTAGACATGGCAACGGTCCGAGGCGTGAAGAGGGGGAGACCTCGTCAGGAAGAAGTTGTCGGGGAAGCTCGGGGAGTTCTTCCAATCAGGCCGAACCGTTGTCGTTGACTGAAAGCGATGGACGACGGGTTGATGGTCACACCTATCTTCTGCGGTGGAAGCGAGACGAGGTGAGACGGAAGGACAGATCGATAACGGGTTGCCACAGGCGGTGAGAAAAAGGATGGGTGAGACGGGAGGCCGAGAAGCGCATCTGGCCTTCTGGAGTTGCGAACTTTTGGCGGGGCAAAAAAAGGGTCGCGGGGCAAACCGCTCTCCGTTCTTGCCCATCCCATCCCCTGCAGGAGCCGGGCTACCCTGAGATGGCGACGGTGGGCCATTATTACCATCACCATGTCATTTTCTACACCATGCAGTGCAGAATTAGGTAATGTGTCCCCATATGGATGAAACTTACTTCCTCTTCGAATCATCCAAACTCGACATATAGGATACCTCTATCCGATCTCTACTTTTCTCGGTGAATGTACTTGTGTCACAGTGTACACACCGGTCAGATGGTTCCTCATGCGGTCTCGTCCTCCATCAATATTCACACCAGATTACGACGATGGAATTAAGCTCTGTTAATATTCCCTGGATTGTTCCGATATTGCTCCCAAAATTCCGTCGGCAATATACAATTTCACGTGATTAAGCTGCTGGTGGCGCAAAAACCTATATATGAATGAGGTCAATTTTAATATGTCAAGCGCAACAAGTATCACTAGACGATGAATACAACTTTCATAGATAGTCGACGATCATATTCATGCATAAACACGGATATCGGCTGTGATATCTACCAACGTAAGAACTTAAGTTGAACTCATCGGACGAAACTGCACGTCATCTGTGTTCGGATGGATTCGATCTAGCCGTGTCGACGGCGAAGCAGCCACCCGTGTGAGATGGAGTTGTACAATATCATCGAGTCTTTGGATGAAAGCGAGTCGTCAGCAACGTGATGGTGCTGCCGAATCGTGTCACAGAGGTTTTCCTCTAGGCATACCACGACCGTTTCACACGAGAAATCTAACCCAATGAATAGGTTGTTTGTTCTTGGTCGATATCAAGCCCAAGTGCTTTGCGTGCCATCGGTATGATAGTAGGAGCTTCTCGGGCGCACAACGATCCCGAAGCTGTGAAAGAAAGAGTAGATACTGACTCATACTTCGCATGTTATTTCCCTATATGGTCGAGGAAACAATAACACGAAGACGGGTGAAAAGCTTCTCAGCATCTTCTCAAGTATTATCAGGTAGGCTCGGGGAAGGGTGAATGTATACCGGCCATGAGAGGTAAATTGTGATTCTCAGGGGCTAAGAGTATAAGAAGGGCGATAGCGATGGCGACATCGTCTAGTCTGTCTGGCTCCTCAATATACGTTCGCCAGGTTTCAACCATCTCTTCTCCCTCCCTACAGATCTACAACAGCGTAACACATCATGCAGATATACTACTTCATTCAAGTCGCACTCATCACCGGGGCCATTGCAGTTCGGCGCGAGCCTCGCCAGGTCATCGTCACTGTCACTGCCACTGGCCCTCCCACTCCAGTCGGAGTTCCATCTGCGCCTTCACCTATCCCTCTCTCAGCACCACCAGTTCCTTGGGAGCAGCCTTCGACTCCTGCTCCCAGCGTCCCGGCCCCTACTGCCGCCAGCTCAGGCAATATCCCTTTCCCGCCGTTGCATCCAACTACCGCGTCCGCCCCTGCTGCTGCAACTCCTGCCCTTCCTGCTCCCAGTTCTGGATCTGCTGGTGGTGGCGCCAAGTGCGGGAAGGGGTACACCTACTGCGGCTACATGTTGGCTAGCAGTAACCACAGTACGTCCTATCTCACATCATCTCTATCTTGTCTAATCTTTGGCCTGCCCATGAAACATAAACTAACCTGAGACGCGCCCAGACTTCGCGCAGGTTGACATCGACAAGTCTTACTGCAACGGGCTTCCAGAGCTTTGCGCCGGCGGCAAGCACAAGACGAGCGTCGAGCAGGCCGTCTTCGTCTGCATGAACGACCAGCCTTCAAACGTTCAGCTCTTGTGTGCTTGCAGCGGTACATGCTTGAATAACGCCACGACTAACTACATCGCTCACTGCGACGAACCCTGCGTCAATGCGTAGGTAGGAGAGGGTTGAAAAGGATAGGTGATATGCGATTATTTTAGTGACCTGGGCTCCAGAGAAAATGTTTCATATACAAGAGCTCTAGTTCAAGCAGCCGTTCGTTTACTTTCAGGGGTGTGGAAATGGGTGGTCAAGCTTCAAGTAACAAGGGACAAATCTATGATACTCAAGTCGCTCATTTAGAGTAACAGTTATGGGAAGCTTTCGAATTTAACCACACTACTCAACAGATACTAGACAGCATCTATTTTTCACAGAAATAAAACGCAAGACTGTTCACAATGCAGTGTCTTTCCCCAATCTTTCTGCTCCAGGTATGATTTTATAATGCGGTGCGCCCAGGGCCTCCATATCGATCGATATTTTTACTTAGAAGGGGAACTACTCTTTCTCTCTCTCTCTCTCTCTCTCTCTCACTTATTTTATACAAGAATTAAGCTAACAGAACACGTATAAATATGCGCGAATTCGTCCTTATCTGGATTGGTGCTCTTGTTGCATGTATAGGATGTATATTGCCCCAGAAAACCCCCTGAACACGACTCATGAACGTATTGATACGAAGAAACGACTTAAGTGGCGGTTTTGAGCGAAGGCATGATGTGACGATAATGGTGCCGAGTGGTCATCTATAGCATTGATAAGACCATAACTATCACGCGAACGAGTCAAGATCGCCCCCATCGGGCTCCTTGTGCTATAGAGGCGGAACTACAACAATATTCAACCGTTAAAAAAGGGCAATCATTTAATTGATCAGTGCTCTATAAGTAGAAGTTCGGTCAGGAGTATACTGTGATGATTCAGGAGATTAAGGTAGGTAGGTACCACTGTTAATCTTGTCATCCCATCCTAAAGACGTTATAATATACCTCAATCACCACGCAAAGTCTCACAGTCAAGTCCTCTTCCCAACCTCAGATTGATACCTATTTCTCGGTCCCGCCAATGACAACAGTGGAAACTAGCCGTCACCTTGTGAATGGCTAACATTTGGCCTATTTGCACTCTAAATTTGGGCAAATCGAAGGTATCTCGACATTCATAGCTGGACGACGCGGTTCTGGTTTGGATAACATCAAGGCTCTTATAATGTTACCTAGGCTATCGGCAACGGCTCCGTAAAGGGTGTGACAATCAACAATTTTGGTGAGAGGTGCTTTCAGAACCCCATCACGTCTCTTTAATTTCGTCGCGCAGATTCTTAAGCTGGCGGTCGAAATCCTTATTGACCCACTCCCAATATTGCTGCCAGACAGGGTTCTGGGATTGTATCTGAAGCCCGGCAGCACCGGGAACATTATTCGGACCCTGCAATGTGGTTTTCGTCTTATCTGCAAGAAGAAGAGAGACTCGTAACACACTCTTGTTAGCTTCTTCTTGTTTTTCATGTTCCTGCTTCACAGAGTTATCCTTTAGTTTAGTTGACAACGTTTTTCGGTAGCACTGGGCAATAGTATCGAGCCGACGAGTCGTTTCCTCGGGATCAATAACAATCAGTTTGCCAAGCATAAGATTGCATAGTGCTCTGATATCGTTGTCGTCATCGAGACCTGCAATGATGCGGTCATAGAACTCAGGAGAGCTGATTCTGGAGTACGATGTCTCCATGAGCGAATACAAGGTCTCGTACGCACTCTGAACAGGGTCAATTAGTATACGCACGACAGAAGCAGAAGAACAAAGAGAGTAACGAACCTTTCGGGCCTCGAGTCCATCATCGACGGTATGTTTGAATGGGCCCATTTGTACTTCGCGAATGAGTTCCTTTTTGATCGTAGATTCGGCCATGACGAAAGGTACTAATTCACCTAAATGCGGAAAGATCAATTCGGGCTTGTTGTGAGTGGCCGAGTTAAGCGTTGTCATTCCAAGGCGTCGAATCTCCAAGACATCATCTTTCAATACGGTTAGTATCATGTCGAATAAAACTGACTTCAACTCGGCGTCAAATATCTCGTCGCTATCGGGCAAAGTGTATCTGAGCGCTTGAACGGCAACAGCCCGGTATCCCTCAGACGGGCTCGTGAGGAGTTCCTGTGATTGTTAGAGAATGCTAAACGACTCATTACAACTAACTCAAAACATACCTGGAGCTTCGTGATATAAATCTTGGGCTTCAGGATCGCCAGGCGACCAATACACTCTGCACAGATGGCTTTGTTGTCTTCACTCGTGGAAGAAGTAAAGAGAATTTCCCAAATATCACGTTCGTACGCACTAATATCCGTAGATGACGTGACAACTTGATGAAGAACCTCGCGGATAGACTGTAAGAGTAGGTATTGGTGATTTCCGTGCTGTTTGGTTGCATTTAAGATGATAGGGAGGTAACGAGAGACGTTGCCAGCTCCAGCCCGGCCCAGAGCGACAGCGGCCGACACGGATACCTTGTCAGGTTCGTCGCCGAACTGCTGTAGGAAGATATTCGGGTTCAGCGGAGACTTAGAGCCCAGGCGCAGACCGATCTCTCCAAGTATGGCCAATGCAAGGCTCTGGCGCGCAGTATCCGGGGGCGACAACTTGCTCGCCATATTGAGCTCGTCGACGAAACTTTCAATGGCGACACCGGCATTACCATTGCTTGCGACGAATAATGCACCGGCGACTTTTCCGACGACAGTAGGATCACCAGCCACACCTACGGATAATACGCCCTGCATGAGGCGCTGACCCATGCCGGACTGGCCTATATTTGTCACGAGGACGACGAGAGAGTCGAGAATACTGCCAGAAATGCTTCTCTTGATCAATTCGCATAGCGCATTCACAAATTCCTGCGAAGCAGTCAGCTTGGGGGTTTCGAGCTGCAGCTGCGCTATGGTGAGTAGGGCAGGGCTCAAAAGATGGGTATCATTCGCGTCGACGACGGGTTGAATCGCCGTCACAATGCCGTTGATCGTTTCCACTGCTAGGTTTCCTCTGACTGCCGGACACATGACCATGTGCTGGAGAGCCAGAATACTGGAGCCCCTGAGGGCGCGGTTGGATTTTCGTAGCTGACCACATAATTCCAAAGTCACAGCTTGAATCCATTTGACGTCGAGGCTGCCCGGGACCGAGGAAAATATTGCGATGTTATCGATGGCCCGCACAGCATGTAGGCGCGTAGTTTCGTTCCGCATCCTCTCAAGCAATAGCTCTAGGCCGGCTTGCCGTTTCTCTGGCTGCAAGAGAGCCAGTCCATCTGGCGTTGAGGTTCTCGCGATGGAGGTGCCCAGAGCTTGTATGGCTCGCTGTCGTACTTCTGTGTCCGCATCACTCGCAGCAGTACGATCAATAATCACATCATAGAGCTTGAGAAGCTCAGGCTTGTACTTCTGGGTGGTGAACTTGGCTCGAGGAGGGGTGATCGCCTTAATCAGCTCTTCGGCTGTTCTTATTGCTTCGCTTGAGATCTTATAGAATTTATCATTTACTGCAGAAACGACACCGGCCACGATCTTCGCTAGGTACGGTTGAAAGAGGCTCGAAGAATGAGTCTTGGCGATGTCACTTGTGAACCGGAGCACAGCCATGCGCAGAGTTGTGGCCGTGGCAGAGGCAGCACTACCCGACAGAGCTGTGGATTTTGCCCCGGCATTCGTAGCCACTCCCTTTGTCACATCAACAATGGGCTGCATGACCTGATCGAAAAATTGAGATAGACCGCCGTTCTGAACAGCGATTAAGTCGTCTAGCAGAGTGATCACGGCTTGCTTCGTAGCAATCTGCTTCCCCTTGAGGAGTTTCGTTGATGATTTGACCAGCTGCGGTGTCAGCTTCGAGAGGTCAGCGCGCGGCCCCGTCGGAGGAACGGACTCTTGGGTTGGTGATGTGAGGCCGGGCGTACCCATATAGGGGGCCTTGTGGCCATGCGCGATTCCACCACTGCTCTGTCTCCTCCGTTTCCTACTGTCCGGGAGAGACTGCAATATTTCGTCGTCGGTAGTCACGGAATGGATGACGCCTTCACCCGTCTTACGGATGAGAAGGGACAAAGCAGAGATGACTTCTAACCGAACGCTCTCCTCTCTCTCGTCAAAACGGCGAACGAGGGGCGCAGCCACATCCCGATACAAGGTTCCATTGTCCAGTAGATCGGTACTCCGAGTCGAAATCAGTGTGTAGAGAGCTTTCGCCGCACATCTACGAACTTTCCAGCTGTCATCATCATCGTCGTCGAAATCATCATTATCCTCGTATTCGTCGTCATCATCTTCTCCTTCTTCTTCATCTTCCTCCATATCTTCATCCTCCTCATCGTTGGCATAAGTGGGGTCAAACTTGAGATATCGCAGACAGGCCGCAATAACTTCATCGGTATAGGGTCGCATCTGACTGCTGCAGGATGCAACAAAGGATTCAAGCGCAACCAAGGCGGCTTCCCTGATTTCGTTGAATTCAGGATCATGGCCGTCACCGGTACTCACCGCATCCACATATTTCTGAAGCCGTTCCTGGCTGAGCGTGGAGAGGACGGAAGGCATAATCTCCGGAAGATGAGAGCCAAATTGATGAGGTATAGCCCTAGAAAGAGAGCCCAAGACTGTGATATATAAACGAAGCATGACGGGACTGATCTTGGGCTGCGCCATACTCTTTTGTATCTTGGAAATAAAAGCATTGAGCACATCGCTTGTGAGAAAGGGGGCCAAGACGGCAAGTGCTACGACGGCTCTCTTCTTGACTGGGGAGGGTGTTGCGGGCTGTTCCAGGACTTTTACAACCACGTCCTGTAGCTTCTCAACCTCGAGAGGCTGAAGAAGCGGACCAAAACACCGGACGACTTCGATGAGCACATCGACTGCCTCGGGGCTCGGATCTGACTTATCAAGAAGGCCGCGAGAGGCCGAGTGAGAAGCGCCCCCGGGGGGAGAAATTCCAAGGATCCTTGGTATGAGCACATGGCTGATGATATTATAGGTATCCAGTACCTCGCGCGACGGCGAGACGCCCGGGATGGGTCTCTGGAGCGCGGTAATGGCACTGCGCAGGGCAAGGGACGGCAGGGAGTTATCGACCGAGTTCTTGATTTCCACCGTTGTGAGCTTTTCTAGCATAGGAGTGACGACAGATATTGGGATCTTGGCAGCCAAGGGACCGATGCTGCACGAGTAAAAGTCAGCCAACGACCAGCCCATCCCAGCCCACATAGCGAAGCTAAATATGTATGCTTGTATAGGTATAAGTATGGGTATGCTCTTACCATCTAACTGCCAAGTTCTGAACCTCGCCATTTTGGTCATCAAGGGTCCTGATGACGCAATCAACAATTCGTGAGGATGTGTTATAGTCGTGCACGAGAAAGTCGGTCTTCGGCTTGGTGAGGATCTGATGAAGGTCGTTTAACGACATGAACCGAAAATCGGGGTCGGCATCGCTCAATTTGGACAGAAGATGACCAATTGTCTGAGGGTTGGGGTTATTAATTGCCGACGATGCCATCGCGGCGGCTTTAGAAGGAAGTGGTGATTTATGTGGACAGACGGTTCGGTTCAGTTCGGTTCGTTCGGTCAAACGTCAAACGAGGAAGAGCAGATAGACAAATGCCAGAAAGTGTGTGCGTGCGATTGCGAATGTCCTTAGCTAACGAAGTAGCTATTTTTGTTGTGAGAGTAGTTGGTAGTTAATATAGGTAGTGTCCGGGCCAACGAGACGAGGGGGGCAAATGCTAACCCACACCTGAAGCGCTTGGTGTGATGTTGTCTCGGAGCTGCAAAGAAAGGGAAACGAGTTATTCAGAGTGGCGCAGTGACAATGTTTGTCGCGACCGATTAGGATAAGTCAGAAAGCATACATGTCAGAGCTATGATTCCATGTGCAGCCGCGCAATGAGAAAGGGAGCTGGTAGGAGGTACCCAGCACAATAGATGGTGACAAAGTCAGTCCAGCCGATTTCATCTACTGTTGCCAGGCGAATTGCAATCGGCAGTGAAGGGATGTGGACCACTATGAATGTATCTGCAGTTGGTGTACGAACTCCAGGTGGCAGGAGCTTTGGAGTTGAGCGTTCGAGGGAGGGGCAGCTTCCCTTCCCCTCCATTTCGCGCTACTCCCAAAATGCTCATCGCGGGGTAATTAGTTATTTTTAACTTCACAAAATAAAAGTGAACAACACATTGTTTATCCCATCTTATCTTCTTTCCTATTGTTTATCTGCATTCTAAGCAAGGGCCGGCTGGATGCTCCAATCAGCTCAGGGAAACTGCTGACATGAATTATAGGTCCAAGTTCCAGAGGCTCAGGATTTGAAATATTAATGATCAAGAAAAGAGGTCAAAAGTACCTAGGTAGTTTCCTGATAGAAACGACGCACAAAAACCGTGAGGTATTACTCGACTACAATGCTTCCGTGACTCGTCCAGCAGATCTAACCCCAAAAGACAATGAGTTTTAGGTGCGCACGTGGAAATTCTTGACTGCAAGAAGGATCAGGTTGCTTAAGAGCTCTGAAGAAAACTATTGGTCTGTTTCACAGGAGCGGAACCCCAATATCATAACGGCTTCAATCCATTGTGGTGATTTCTCGTAAGCCTTACGTGCTAGGAAACTTGATTGAAGGAAGTTTGTTACTTCTCTACCCGCCTGGTGCAAATCATGCGCTACACGCACAGAAATCTAGAGTCCTGTCATACGGACTCGCCCCTAGGTATGGGAATGCCTCCCCGTAATCCAGGGTCAAATCGGCGATATAATGTAATTAATCTGCAAGGCGGTATTCTGTATAGTCAGCTACCTGTGCTTATTTATAGGTTTATGATTGCTATTATCGCGTTTGCTGAAGTCCACAATAATAGCGATACGGACCTGAATTATCCAGGCCAGATGCATGGAGCGAGATGCCCAGTCCCTGTAATTATGTTCTCAATCCCTTGTGACCTAAGCATATCTGTCATCGAAACACATTTATTATAGTATTTGTCCTTGGAGGAGCTAAAGGCATTTGCGATTATCAAAAAGGTAGATGAATAACGGTTTGCGGTATTACAAATACCCATAATAAGGGTTGATGGGGGAATGGCATATAATAATAGAAAATAATAAATATGAAGGATCGGGGAGGACAGGTGGGAAAAATAAAATAGACAACAAGCATGAAATCGAACCGCCATCCTTTGAAAAGCGAGAAAAAAAGAATCCAGGTTGCAGGATTTACCGTGCTTTCGCTGGACCGGAAAGCCCTTGAATGTCTATGGCCCTGCCTCTAACACAAGGGTTTGTCCTACCGACTACTTTACCGCTTGACCATATAGGTCAAGTTCGGGAACGTCTTTGTTGAAAAGGTGCGCACATATTGAGGTCTATATCCCTCTGAGTCTATCTCTGTTCCTATTGGCTAGAAGCTCTTAACTTATTTACTCTACAGCCTCCTCTTTATATCCTAGAACTTATTTAAAGCATCAGTCCCTAGATCATTTCTTTCGTTCTTACAGTCGTCTTACAAGCTATTAGGAACACTCTAACTAAAAAATTCATTGTATCAAGCCTACGCCGCTTTCTTATCTTGAGATAACTCTCTTGTAGATCTGCTCCAGCTCCTCATACGGATACACGGGTTTCCTTGCTTCACTTCTCGTTGTCGGGGGACTAGTTCACGGCTACCCTATGGTGTAAAACTATTAGATTTAGTGTATATAAGTGACTGAACCTCCCTCCATTTTGGTGGTTCAGGAATCCATTTATCACTCTATTGAGCCTTAACTACGCCTAACTACGACCCCCTAGCTACAAACAGGTCACCTCTAACATCTGAGACTTGATTGTGCCATTTCGCTCTCGCGTATGGTTTGCACCAAAACAATTTCCTCTATGTACATATTTCGAAGAACACCTCGCAGGATGGCGGAGATCGCCGATCTTGACTCATGTCTAGATTTAAGGAGAAAATATAGATCGTAAAAATCTTTATTTGCACCCGCTACAATAGAAGGTTATGTTTAAGAGATTGAAGAGTATTTATACCGTAATAGTCTTCCACGGGGACGTAAGGATCTCAGCCAACTGTGAGGCCAAAATCTTCTGCGCTCGGAAAGCCTCGCATACAGTTGCCAACCCTCTTTTCCTTTATCAAGCACGGGTTTTAATAAGAATTCGTATATGGTCAGACAACCCAGCCGTGGTCAAGGCTGTGACAAACATGCCCATTTTTCATTCAAGACTTTAATAGAGCTCTACAATAGTTATTAACTCATGATCACAATAGCGCCATCTTTATAATGCCTCAGATACAGGAACCGATCATTCGGCGTGACATCGTCGGAATACGGAACGTTAATAATCATAGCCGCTTCTCATTAATTCTTGTGAATCTTTTCTGGACCCTGGCGGAGTTCTAGAATATTTGTCGTGAGGCATTTGTGTTGCGTGGTCATATCCCTTAAAAATCAGCCGATCACGTACTAGTAATAACCTGCAATTTCTAGCAGAGAAAGTGGCTTTAGCCAAGTAAGTCCAGACCAAGAAGCTAAGGAATTGTATAGATTGTATGCCAAGCAGGAACAAGTGAAAACAATATCCATTTCATCGCCGCATTAAGTCATCAACACCTTTGAATTATATTAAACAATAGAGAATATCGCCTCAAGTTATAAGGTATAGCGGGCATATAAGGACCATGCACGATGTTACCCTTACCCACCTTGCTGCCTAATTATATTTTCAATTGGCTACCAATGGCCACAGCTCGCTGATAACCGCCAAAGCTAACCGTGCCACGCCCGTACCGTTCGAGGTGGTTAAAAATAAAGTGGTAGTCCACTCACCATTCTAAAGATTGTAATGATCAGGGTCGTAAGCTGTTGAGGCTGTGTAGTCCTGTTCAACTCTTAACCTGACCTGCCCGATTAGGTAAGTTATTCGCTGCGAAGAAATCACGTAAAGTTACGTAACCGTCCAGTAAGTCAGCAATCATAAGCTACTCAAACTCCGTTCTTAATTCCGAGTGTAAGTTCCAACAGCACTGCCTCACGGCCCTCTACAAATTCCCGTTTGGCGATGTGTTGCACAAGAACATCGAACTGCTGTGCGGGGTGGTCGAACCCCGTGGATTTATTTGTAATTGGCCCGAGAGGGCACCAATCATGAGTCATTTAGATATCGTGCCTATATAAATCGTACAGGAGGAGGGTTATAATAGCTGTCGATGCCCGTGTTGTTCAAAGTATGAGTCTTCCAATCATTTACTTCACGTTTCAATAATTATTTCCAAGTCATGGCTCCTACTATTCTCATTGCTGGTGCGACTGGCAACACCGGACGGAGCGTCGTGGAAACTCTTTCCAAACTACGCGAGACAAGCAGCGTCTTGTCTGGTCATCGTATTGTTGCTCTCACTCGTTCCGCGGCTGGTCCAGTAGCACAGAGTTTCACCAAGCTCCCCGGTGTCGAGGTCATAGAGCAGAACTGGGTTGGGATCACTGCCGAATGGCTTCGTAAAAACGAGGTAGTTAGGGCCTTCATCGCATCGATACCCGAGACAAGTCAATTCACCGACGAAACGAGGTTTCACATTGCCGCTCTTGAGGCAGATGTCAAGTACGTCGTACGAATATCAACGACAGCCCCAAATGTCCGGCCGGATTGTAAAGCGTTCTACGCCCGCTCGCATTGGGCCATTGAAGCTCTTCTGGGTACCCCGGAGTTCGAGCGCCTGCAATGGACTTCACTTCAACCTAACTCCTTCGCTCAGCTCTATCTTCACAATGCCGCCGCTTTGATTAAGCAATACCGCAGCACGGGAAAACAAGATACACTCAGACTCCTGGGATCTGCCGATGCACCTGTCGGCATCATCGATCAAAACGAGATAGGTGTGCTCGCGGCTCTTCTTTTAGCTCAGCAAGATCCCACGCCGCACAACAAGGCCAAATATGTCATCAACGGGCCAGAAGACATCTCCGGTAATCAAGTTGTCAAGCTGATCGAGCAGCACATCGGTGCTAAAGTTGAGAACGTCATTTTCGGGGACATGAGTTTCATTGATTCTTGGGCCAAGCACAGCCCGGAACCGCAGAATATCTTGAGCATTAAATATGCCTTGGAACCGGTAATCAAAGGGCTCTGCTCTGCTTCTACAACCAGCAAGGAGGTACTTGAGCTAGCTGCGCCCAAGAGTACTCCCGCTCAAGTATTGGAGAGCTTGTTAGAGTAAGGGTGTAACAAGGGCTAGATAATGTCTAGGGCTTGGAAGGGTATTCAATGTTGCAATAATCTTCTTGCATCAAGGAGGCCATACAGGTCTACGTTCCTCGCGGCGAACCTACGTCCATGTACACGAATAGCTTCGCTCTTGCTTGCCTAGTTAATTCAGGTCCGTCTCGTGGCGTTAAGTAAACGCGGGTGGCTGTATCAAACATCGATTTGCAAATCGGTCACGAAGTAGTTGCATTCCCTTACCTGCGGACCAGTCTGTGTAGCAAACGGTTCGACGGAACTCTAAGTATAAACAAGGTTTTATCAAAAAAAAAAAAAAAAAAAAAAAAAAGAGAGAGAGAGAGAGAGAGAGAGAGAGAGAGAGAGAGAGAGAGAGCAGAATTTATCAGATTAGTATATTTTGGATTTTGTACCCGATAATTTAGACTTAAAGGTCCTTCGGACTTTTGAGAACATGTAACAGAATCAGAGTCGATAGTGGGTCATTAGTGCACTCGCCGCCATTTAAATATGAAAACTACCTAGATTGTCAATTTCAGCTTCCGTACGCCCAATCCCAATCTAATAGAACTTTTTTCTTTTCCGCCGCTTTCTATCAATCAAATGCCTCGACCTCGGTCTAATATCGATGAATATCGTGATCAAATCACTTCAGCGTACGAAACTGGAACTTCTATTCCAGAAATCCTTGAACTAATCAACAAACAAGGGTGCCAAGGCACTTTACGTACGCTGGAACGCCGTATTCACCATTGGGGTCTAGTTGGCAATCGCCACGGCCTTTCGCAATCGGACGAGATACTTTCTCGTATTCGATTTCTTTTTTTCGCACGGGGCTGGAAAGATAAAGCTATTCAAAATGATCTATCGAGAGCTGGAATTGCTATTACTACCCGTAATATTCAAAAAATCCGTCTCCAACATCATATGATACGACGTTATCGTACGGATGAAAGACGGAACCAAGCTATATAGCAAGCAGCTGAATGGCTTGAACAGCATGGAGCTAGCTGAACTTGCCCACTTGGGGGCTGACTTCTGTGAACTTCCAAACTATCATACATATCTCAAACCCTCAAAATCATTGACGCCTGTCCAATTACCATGGAGCCATTGGAGCGTTGGCAAGACACGTACTACATGACCCGGACAAAGCTACTGGGTCAAGCAACGCCGCCCCCACCGCTTGCCGCTGGATATGACTATGCGGCGTTGCAACCGCCCCACGAGGACTTTCGCATCCTTCACCTACAACCTTCCAAAAACTTCCAACACAAACTTGAGTGCAGTCTACAGCATGTGTCTTTTGAACAATGTCCGATTTACGAAGCCGTGTCGTATGTATGGGGTGACCAAGCCGACACTGTTACCGCTCACTTGAACGGTAGGGAGGTCACTATCACGGCGAATTTAGGACACGTACTACGCAATCTACGACTGGCTACAGAGACTCGTGCTCTATGGGTTGATGAGTTTTGTATTAACCAAGCCAACCCCACTGAACGGAGCAGTCAAGTCCGTCTGATGGGACGAATCTACAGCCAATGTGTCAGAGGCCTGGTCTGGCTAGGTAGTGCTGATGCGTCCCGATCGCGTGGTCTTGAGATAGCTTCTTTGCTCACGCGCGGCGATATCGACTATATTAGAAGCCGGGCCCCTTCAGAGCACACAAGCCACAAATCTATCTTGCATGAGAACGCAACTCAAGTGCTACCCTTCAAAGACTGGGATGCCTTGCGGAGTCTGTTTGTCGAGTCGGATATATGGCATCGGGTTTGGGTGATGCAAGAGATAGCCTGCGCACCCAAGATATTGTTAGTTCTTGGGGGAGAAACACTCGAGTGGGAGGTGATAGCAAGTTTTTTGGATAGTGAGAGCTATCCCGATGCATACCACGGTCCGTTCCATCACAATGACTACGAGTACTGGATAAATGAGACCTTCGCCCACATTCAAGTCATAGAGCACCAACGCCGCATTAGTCGCGAGATGAGCATGGGTCGACAGTCCAGGTTGCTCGACGTCCTTGCACGGTTCAGGTATACTGCCGCGACAGATCCACGGGATAAAATTTACGGACTGCTAGGGTTAGCATCAGATTCCCACGGGGTAATCCCAGATTACGAAAAGTCTGTGAAAGACGTCTATATCGACTTTTTCCAAACACATGTCAACGAGACCTGTCAGCTGGACCTGTTATGTCAGAACCCGTGGGGTAACAGAACCCACAGTTCATCGAACACGGGATTTGATCTTCCCTCCTGGTGTCCAGATTTCTTCAGTCCCGAAAGCACCACTTTGCTCTTTGCCCAGCGTTCAATATTCTCCGCAGGAAGCGAGTACTGCGACGTGCCATGCCAGGTGTCGAGCCAGAGCCGGTTGAACCTACCGGGAAGCATCCTTCTCGGCAGCCTCTCCTCAATATACGGCGAAATCGATCAGATCAGTCAACCTTGTCAGACAATCCCCGGGAACATGCCCCCAGAGATACGTGACGAGGATATCAACACGTCCCACCAGTTGACATATATACATACGGGGGAAACAGCTTTCCAAGCTTATTGGCGGACCATGATGGCGGACTGCGAGATCTATCCTACGCGACGTCTGGGCGAATCTAGTTTGGACGCGTTGAGGATCGTCTTCGATCGATGGCGAAAGGACCCGACAAAGTTCGATAATTGGGTGCCGCTGAACCACATCCAGATGCTAGCCAAGATGGGCGCAGGGTGGCGATTCTCAATAACAGAGAATGGCTTATACTGTATGGTGCCCCTCGTCTCGGAACCGGGTGACCTGCTGGCTATAGTAAAAGGCGGGAAAGTTCCTCTGGTGTTGCGGCCCACCTTTCCCCAGGAAACAGCGGATGTAACAGAGTTTAGGGTCGTCGGCCCTGCCTACGCTCATGGGTTTATGTCTGGAGAAGCTGCTGAGGCAGTTGAAAAGGGCTTATTGCGCACGGAAGATCTAGTATTGGTGTAGAATTGGCCTTACAAGAACACTACGTGGCTAATAATGAGAATCAGAGTCGCCACGACTCAGGTAATATGCCCTCGTCTCTCAGGTCTCAGGTTAGGCGGTATATACGTGCGTCTGTATACGTAGTTCAACCCCTTTTTCATTCTTATCTCTTCTCGCAATTCTCTAATAAGTAGATATTAAGCTGCTATTTGTAAGAGAAGTAACGAAGAGTGTACCAGATGAGGAGTTAGGGGGAAAGCGTAAGTCGGAAAGGGCTGCAAGCAAACGGCGGCCGTCTATGAGATTCTCACGTTTTAGTACCTATAAAGGCTAAGTATCTTCATCTAATGAAATTATTACTAATAATATGTTTTGTCAGAGTTCCCTAGAAAGTCAAGGTATAATAGAAGCACTTGATCACGGAACAGACCTACAGCACTAAACCACGACATTATCAAAAGATAGAACATTTCCAAGTCAAGTGACTTGGCCGTCTGCAGCTATTATATAATTATGTACTGTAACACACTTCTCCACCGATCAATTTATTTAGTATTAAAAGACATTCACTGCCACTTGTCGATACGAATACGAGAGTAGATATCCATGTACTGTTGAGTGCATTTAAATTGGAGTCAGCATGCTTAATATGAGGCTGAAGCAAACACTCTTCGAGTGCTTAGTTCTTATCGCCCAGATTAAACTTACGTGGGCTGTTATATATCACATGTCACTATCTTTCAGCTTTCGTCACAAGCTGAAGAGCTCTCTCTGCACCGAGTCTCGGAAGCTTCCCAGCCTCTCAGCCAGATTACGCGTCTCAAACTCTATCAGGCCGTAGAGTGGCTTAAGCCCAGCCCCAGCGTAGACCTTACACCTAACGAGTACTATATAAAAGGTTTCAACCTCAAGGATTCCTGGCCGCGTTGGTACGGCCTAGCGATTGCATTACCTCAGCGTTCTCAGCGTTAGTATACTTACTCAGCATCTTTACTCTGTATCGTTAGGCACCGAGGGTTCGATTCCCTCGTTGGCCATTGAACTTTTGCTCTCCATACCTCTCTCATTCTTTTTTCCATTGTTCTTTTATTCGTGCATACATGTTTTTGTTTGATGCACTTCAAATTAACTTTTTAAGACATTTTCATACGGACCTATTCGTTAGACATCTAGTGATCAACGAAATACGAGGTTCGTGCAATTGGAAAATAAGCTTCAGACTCTGTTTCATCTCCTATGGAAGAACACACTCGAAATTTCAGCTAACTTAGTACGTATAATTGATACATGATGGTTCCAACGAAAGACTCATCCACGTGAATACTCACAATCTGCCTATCCTATCCCCTGAATCAAAACTTTGTGCAGATATTGGAACAAACCAAAACGCATTCTAGCAAGATAATGAATGACGAGAATCATTTTCCTCCCACCCCTTTTACCTAACATTAATAACGTGCAAGGAATTCATGGATAGCTGTACTAACCGACAATGAACAGTGGAAAACGAGACATCCATTACCAAGAACTGTAGGGGAGGAACAACATCGACCTTCAAGATAAGAAGGCCTCACAAGATTGTTGGGAGAAGTCTCTAACTTGGATGGGAGCTAATCATTCGCCATGACCGGCTTCCATGCTAGGGCCATCGCCGTAGGAGCCAACGTTAGTACTGCCTCTGCTCATAGGGGCTCCTTGACTTCCAGAAGTACCAGGAGCAGTGCCCTTCTGGAAATGGGGACTGGTATCCACACGGGTCTTGAATGCTGAATCATCAGGGAATGGTTGGTGACTGTTGAAAATCCCGTCGTCGTCTTGTCCGGGATTCACTGTCTCATACTCTAGAACCTGGAGAAATTTATAAAAGCCCGAGGCTGCTAGGGCACCCAGTATCGGACCGACGAAGTATATCCAATGGTACGTGGGGAATGACCCCGTTGCAACGGCCGGGCCGAAGGATCGTGCCGGATTGACGCTGCCACCAGTGTAATATACGCCCCTACAAAGGTAACATGTGTCAGCGTTGAACGACAGAACTATTCGGTACCGGCCGAATAGATTCCGGCCGTGATACCGATATGAGACAACTCTGGGGCGCTTACATCATCTGAGTGATAAAGAGTGAGAGGCCGATACCAACCGGCGCCATGAACGTGCCTCGATGTTTCTCAACCGCGAGCATGAGAATAGTAAAAACTAGTTGCGCAGTGAGGAACAGCTCGATGAAGAAGCCCTGGACGACCGACGTATTCCCGCCAAGCGTAGTTGAGACATAGAGTCCTCCGGGCAGAAGCCCCGATATCACGCTAGCAGCAGCAATACCGCCAACCAGTTGGCTAATGATGACTATCACTCCACGTACGAGGCCAACGGCCCCAATTGCCATAAGACCGATGGTGACAGCGGGGTTGAAAAGGCCTCCAGTTATCCTGTAGAAGACCCAGGCATTGACTACAAGACTGATACCGAAGCACAGGCTTATGAATAGGAGTCTGGCTGCGTTTGCCGAGAGGTCTTCGGGCTGGCCTTGGTCCGGCGCCGAGTTGACGGCATTAGTACCTCCGAAGGCAAACAGGAGGAACATGAAGGTCCCAACAAACTCGCCGACAGCTGCAACAAAGTGGTTCTTAGTAGCGAGTGGTACGCTGTCCAGTATGCGAGGACGTCGACTGGCTCCATGAGGGTGTTGTTGGTGACTGTCGTTGTTGATTAGGCCTGTTTGACTCCCCCGAAAGCGAACATGGTTGTCGTTATGAGAGAAGCTCATCTTGGATCCTGTAAAATCAGTAGATAAAGAGTAGAAAGTCTTGCGTATTGTGTTCGGATATGGCTTAGAATTAGAAAGCAGCTGACTTTCTCTGGTATGTAAATTTTAAGCTGCAATGCGTATATATATATATATCGTTTCCAGCTACCTTGTGGACTAACACACCTACCAAACAGTTATCGTGATGACGTTTACTGCAGTGATATTGCTACCCGACCCAATGTAATGTCCTCCACGGTCGTGGTTCGTGATGTAGTTTGGTTCTGTGGAACGCAGCGTCCGGGATGGGTTTGTATTCCAAGACGTACTATTATGCGACCTTTTCTACATGATCATGCACGCAGCAAAATGGGCCGGTCCTCCACAACGCTGTGTGACTGGCTTGATAGACCATTCATATACCAGCCTCGTCTAAGGGTGTTATATCCGCGCAGGTGTGGCGGGCTTGCATATCAAACACCCACAGGGTCCACCACAAATATGAGCTATCAGTTGGCCACCACAATTGATAAGTTACAATGACCACGATAACTATTATGCGGAGTCAATTCTTTTGTGTTACCGTCAAGGGGGCGCGGAAAGTAACCGTTGCAGATAAGGTAGCCAAGGCTATCCAGTCTTTGTCATCCGACGGTTTCCGATTGCTGGTCATCTCGTGGGGTCACGATAATGCTACGACCATAAACAGCAGATCATAAATCGGTCATTATACCAGGATTCCACAGCGTACATTGCGCGTTATGATGCAACCACACATATTGTGAGCAAATATCTGGTGCCCGCTGCGGATTGGCGCGAGATTCTACAGAGGTCCAAATCCGACTAGAGAGCAAGGGAAAGTGGAACACCGTCTCACGATTTGGCGACCTGAAACTTATCAAGTGCGGGGAAGGGAAAGGAGCACAAGAAGCATAGCGAAGGGGAGGGAATTGGGATCTAAGATGGCTGGGATTGGAAGTATGAAGTTGGGCATATGACACTGAAGATCTCACGAGATGCGTGGACTCTGAGGTAGCTTCCCTCAGAATGGTATCACAAGATTGATTCATAGTATAGGAAATGTCTCGGTCAATGCAATCAATTTACTCGAAATTGAAATGGGAATGGGGATGACTTTGATATAGAAATTTACAATTGTAATTGCTTATACACGCGTATGAAAAGAACACATATTATGTATGAATATACACCACGAGTACCACCATCCACCCAACGAATCATTATCAGAGATCATCGTACGGGTCCCGATACTATTGAGTAATTTATTTTAAAATAGCAATATTCATTGTAATATGGCATAGAAGTACATATTCAGGCATCCACCATACAATCACCTAAACCACCTTATGTCCTTACAGATATTATGTCTCTACACTACAGCCTTTTTTCACGAGCCTACACATACGCGCTTCTATAAAACAGATCTCTTCCCATTGTTTGTACATAGCTTCTGCCACAGGCATAATCCTTGTGAAATAGCGTAGTTTCGACCCTCTCCACACTAACAAGAAATTCAAGCTTATGAAGTGAAATTGAGAGTATGTTGTCATTGTTTGTATCTCGACATTCGTGAATAGAATTTTCCGTGCCATTTGCATAAGTTATGGTTCTGCAACCTAGGCTACTTTCAATGCATTGAAATCTGAAGGGCATTGGACATCCACTAGTCGTCTGCCCAATTCGTAGGCACAAGATTCGGCAGAGTTACACGGACCGGCCCGCAGGTAGGGGAATGCAATTACCCGTCTACCAGGGCTAGGTCGGCGCCATCATGTAAGCAATCTGCATGTCGGTGTTTGAAATATTCAGCCACCCGCGTTTACTTAACGCCACGAGACGGACCTGAATTATCTAGGCAAGCAAGAGCGAAGCTATTCGTGTACATAGACGTAGGTTCGCCGCGAGGGCTCAAAGGAGGAACTTAGGCCTGTATGGCCTCCTTGATGCCCAAAAAGATTATTACAGTATTGAATACTTTTCCAAGCCCTGGATACCTAGCCCTTGTTACAGGCGGTCAGTTGTAAGAGGACTTGTAGCTGAGACATGGGAAAAGGCATTCAAGTTGACGTTAAAGCCCCTCTGTTCTCATAGAAGGTGGATGGTTCAAACAATGACGGATTAGTTTCTAGAAGTCATCAAAAGTGGGTTTGCTTAAGGTCCCATGACCACATACGATTCAAAGGAGAAATATCGCCGTCCTGGGCTCTTTCTAATGTTTTGGTTTAATTCCTCGCTATCAGCATGACAATAATAAAATGCGCCGTGATCCATCTTCTTATTCTTACAAGTATTAATGAGCATGACGACATGGTGATGGTATTGTGCGAAAAGAAGCGTATGGCTCCTCGGGCATATCGACTCTCTTCTATTTTACTAAATTTAATGTCTTTGAAATTTGAATTGTCCCGATGCTAGTTATGCTTTCTGCGGTATTTTTTTTTTCTTTCTTTCTAAATGTTTATCAATGAACGTTGAAGCAATACCAAGGATTCGCTTCTCATTGGTCGATTCATGCATTGAGTTTTGCTTACACTGCCTTGCCAAGCCGTTTGAGAATATATCAATACATCACGAGCCCAAAATCTCCTGGTGCCTTAAGATCTGCCCTTTTCTACCTACTTTTGGAGGTTAAAAGATTAACTTTCTAGCGATTCTACTCCGTCCGACGCGCGGCAAGCGGGTAAACATCAAGAATCAAGTCGCAAAAGATGAGACGAATTTCCATGTGACCACGTGGGGTCAAGCACTAATGAATAAGCGGTGTGGGCGCGTTTATGCGTATAACTGTCCTCGGCGATCACCAGAGCCAACCCCTTCATCGATTATTGGAAATTGTTGATTAGAATCGAGATCTGTCACCTCGTCAGGGTGAGCTTGGGGCTATTTTTTTGACCTTTTTAAACTGAGAAACATAAAGAGCACTTGGTATCAATAGCGAGCGATCGAAGATTTATCCGTATGACCGATATTGGACTTGTGGATCATATAATGTGGTCTTGTTCTGGATAACTTTTCGAATCTTTACTAGTTATCTGAGTACGATTATAAAACTAATGATTAGGAGTTGACCTTGTAAGTGGTGAGTTCCGGCGTTAAAAAACAACGGTGCCCAATGTCTTATCAAGCTCTCATTTCGCCTCGGAAGTATTACCCAACATTTGTAAATAAATCAATTACTTGAAAGGCTGAAGTCCGGTTTTAAACTGTCACGGAACAGAACTGCAGCTTTAACCATCACACTATCAAAAGATAGAAAGATAGAACGCTATCAAGTCGGAGACTTAACCGTCTACAGTCACTTATATAGTTGGAGCTGTAAAATAAACTATAATCATACTAATCATTTCTATGATTTATAGACATACCATTCACAAAGTTCTTGCTGTCAATTGTTTATCTAACAGCGTGTTTTAGAAGGTAACTATGGGGCAAGTATATGGATGGCATCTAATTAAGCCGACCTTTGACTAGAAACTCACTCAAGAAACCCATATTGTCTCTGAAAATTTTAGTGAACCTAGCGTCTCCGATGAATCTAATTCTGCAAGATATTGCATGAAGAAAAACGATATCACTAAGTCCTAAACTAGTTTGACGGTATATAAGTGCATTCCTAAATTTAAGTCCACGTTAACAATATTTCTCTTAAATCCAACACTTCTCTTGAAAGAACCTTAGCCTACTACTCCTTGCAGATGATAAATAGAGTCAAGCGACAAGGACTTTCGCCTATTGTGAGCTCTCGGCAAATCACCTCACACGACTTCATCTAAAGCTCTATCTTAAGATAATGCAATGGTTTTGACGAGCCTGATAGCCTCAGCTGATTGATAAAACTGAATTCAAATAGTTATCGAAAGACGGTCCGTAGTAGCGTTCTGTCCTGTAGGTAAAGTAACTCAGCTAGCCATTTGTCAACACAATTCAATACCCAATGTCTGCTAGGATGTCTGAGCACTGTGAGTTAAGAAATCATCTATGAAAAATTGAAAAAAGACGGGCGATAGATGTCTACGAACACTTAAAAATTAGCCATGAGGTTGAATTTCTGTGGGATTATCTAAGCCTTCCACGAAATGCATCTAGCTTCTGCAGGGGTAAGCGTGATCAAATAGGGGCGTGTTCCGGCCATGCAATCATAAGTGGCTTTTACGCATTCTAACCGGAAATGACTACGATCCTCGGAACTTCACAACTGACGTCTTCCTAGAAACGGATGCGGAGGCAATGCGACAACGAATCTAAGGGTGACATCGTGCTGAGTTTAAGCGATTAGCCGATCGTAGGCTCGCTACAATTGGCACCGAGCGGATCTATAAGAGACGACTTATATAAATACATCAAAACGGGCCGTTTTCTGTAATGGAAACCAGGTGGTTTCTCCAGTTTGACTTCATCACGGGCAAAAGTTATCAGAATGCTGTTGTCCTCGCTCCTGTGCGCCTGTGTCGCGTCTGGCGCTCTGGGCGCCTCGTGGATCGCCCCCGGTGCCGTATGGTATGATACCGACGGCAACAAGATCGATGCGCACGGAGGTGGTGTTGTATTAAGAGGTGATACCTATTACTGGGTTGGACACGCTTCTAGCAGTACGTCTCAAGCCTAAGGGCAACTTTCGAAATTGTCAAACGAGCACTAACAGCGTCTTTAGACCAGACGCCGATGATGTACTCATCCACAGACCTACTCAATTGGCAAAATCTCGGGAAGCAAGCCAGCTCCGTGTCAGGGATGTGGTACGTATGAAACCTCTTCTTGATTCGTATGATCTGTATGGTCTAGCAAGCTTTGCGGTGCGTGAGACCTCGACTAACATGTTTTTATAGGCGGCCCAAAATCGCAAAGCCGAATGGCTCTTTCTGGGTATTTTTGAACCCCCCCTCTTTCCGAGTCGACATGATGAAATGCACATAACTAACGAACGTATGCGCAGCTATTTGGTCAACAGGATCGCTATGTGCTCTCGCTCAAGTCGGGACAGTTCATCGGTGGCTACGGAACTTCAGCCAAGGTTCACATACCACCAGATGACTACTCGTAAGCGTTTCGAAACTCAGCTCATTCCTTTATTTGCTAACTTTGACAAAAAGCTACTCGGACACCGGCATGTTTTACGACGATGCCACAGGTATGGCTCGTTGTCTCTATAAAGTCGAGACAGCCTGTTAACATAAAATAGAGACATGGTATCTTCTGACCAGTGCTGATCACAATATCGTTCAAATCAATCGCATCAACTCAGACGGGACGCTAGGCGATAAGCTCTCAGATCTCCGTAAGTGATCTCATGACCACTGAAGGATTCCAGATCTAAATCGAATCTAGGCGCCGGTGCCTATGAAGCTCCCGGCATCGTGAAAGCGGACGGGGTGTACTTCTTGATCGTGTCCGGCAAGACAGGCTGGCGTGCCAATCCCAACAAAGTCTTCTGGTCTAATTCCATATCGGGTCCTTGGACTGGAGGATCAGACAGTAAGTGACGATTGACAATTCGGTCCGCCAATGCGCCTAAAAAGACTCCCGACAGTCGAATACTAATCCTGAGTATCGCAGTCGCACCACAAGCCCAGAACACATACGGATCGCAAAACACGTTCGAGTTGACAGTCAAGGGGTCCCAGAAGACCACATATATTTACATGGGCGACGCTTGGGACTCGAAAGGAGGCGCTAGCTCAAACTACGTTTGGCTGCCCATGAATATCAACACCGGGTATGTTCTCACAATAGCAAACGGAAACATCCCGGTGCCTAGTAAAACTCAGCTAACGCTTCAAAGAGCGAAGACTATCCAGCTCGACTACCACGCCATGTGGAAAGTCGACGTAAAGACTGGTGCGGTTTCTTACCCCTCGACGTTGAAGCGCTACGAGGCCAATCACTCGATGTTGTCTAGTCGGACAGGTACGGTTTCCCAAGGACTTGTAAGGTTCGCAAGCTAACCAGCGAGATCTAGTCGCCGATGAGCCGAATGAAGTGACTTTCCACAACGTAACGGGCACCGGGTCCCTGCAGTGGCTTTCCTTCCATTACCAGGTCAATAACCCTGAGGGTAAGGGATTTTCTCGGTCACCAATATCTGTCAGAGGAAGATCGCTAACGATGAACCCAGCGGGCGAAGCTTATGTGATAGTAAACGACGAGCCAGCGGTCAACATCTCGAGCTTGAACTCACGTGCCGGATACCATGACTCGACACCCGTTCAATTGAAATTGAGAAGTGGCGATGTCAATACAATCACATTCGGATTCATTGGCGAGGATGGTAAGTCTCGTTGGAAATCTAGACCCATGCGTATACCATTGCTAATACAACACGACCAGATCATAAGATCGCGGTGAGCGCGCTCGAGCTATTCGAGGAAGACTAAGTACGTCCGGTAGCAACGGAGTTGATTTTGGTCGTAGCCGCTGTACATAGCAGATAGAAATCTGTATATCTTTGCGTTCGAGTATAGACGTTGTGTCCCCGATTCGTTCTTATCCAATCGGTAGCTTTTAAGCCGTGCCATGTCTTCTGGAACTAATAGAGGAACCGGTTTTATAGGACAATTTAGGGTGGTCACAGACGGTGGAGTAATTTGAGCAGTCATATGCTAGCCGCCTTCATCGATCGTATAAGGCACGTCGAATGATTCATTATAAGTGGCTCCCTACTAGTTTGCTTCTTCTTCTTGTGCCGTACGCAGTATCTTATTTTGCAAGGACCAGAAGTGCCATGTCATATTTTTAAGGTTCTGAGCTGAAACACACATCCTCCTCTCTACCAGAACCGGTCTTCTCTTCCAGTGGTGTTTCGACCTCGACGGGTACCAGTGCTAGTTTCTTCTTTTTTCCTATGGCTCGTCGGTGTTTCCTGCCATTGATATGCTTCACCCATGAGTCTTCAGTCGGAAGACTCATGTTGCATATTTCACAGTTCTTGACCTTGAAAGTAGTTCGAGTTGACGTGTTTTCGTTTTCAAATGCGGCGAAGATCTCTCGTGCCGCGTCCGATGTTTCCATAGGTTGAGGGCGTTCCTCATCAGCAAGGTATCGTCGGCATATATCAGCCGCTGGCTGCAGCACATTCGTCGGGAACTCGCTCGCATTTGTGCTGTCTAGCAAATATAGTAGGTCCATCGCGGCGTGTTCTTTGAATGCTTTCAAGGTCTTCTGGCGGATCCACCGGAACTGATACCTCGCGTACTGCCTCGTGGCAATGTTAATTTCCTCCAGCCCGACATCCTTCTTTTTCTCAAGGGTCTCCGCAGGCTCCGCATCGAGTTCGCCATCGAGAAAGGCTTCCATCTGTTTGAATCCTATCGACTGCCAGATTCCACGGGTACGGTCAACCACTTCTCCCCTCTCAGTCCTCTCGCGAAGACGGCTATGCAGGATCCTGACTTCATCTATGAGACCATTTTGAACCATGCGGTCCACCCGCTTGCTGAGTCGCTCTCTCAATGCGTCGGTCTCCGAGTAGGTCCAGAAGACCAACGTTTCCCAAGGTCTCTTTGCATCATCACCAGCGACCTGTTTAGCTTCCTTCTGTTCCGCATATATGTCTGATGCTCGTCTGCCCGTTGTGAGGTATATCTCTAGCGATCTCTTGATCTTCCGTCGATCATCTGGGTGCCAGCGCTCGGCCATGGTGCGGTCGACCTCACGTAACTTTTGGAGGATGACATGAGTGGGCTCATCAAGTATGGGAAACTGGGATCGACCTTCTTCTTGAGAGCGAAACTGGATGTCTCCCGGCTCGGTCTCGTTCGAGCCGATGAGACTGCCCTCAAAAAGTAATGCATGGACGTAATAAAGAGTGCCACCGACCACGATAGGTAGCTTTCCTCTTCCGCGAATTTCCTTGATGAGTCTCTGAGCTTCTCGCACAAACAATCCATTCGTCCATGTCGGCTCGAGCGGGTCGACCTGCGCGAGCAGATGATGTGGGACGCCGCGTTGTTCTTCCGCTGAGATCTGGTTCGTGATCACTGGCAAGCCCCTGTACATCTGCATCGCATCCGCATTGATGACCTCGCCATTGAATCGAAGCGCCAGATCTACTGCCAGCTGAGATTTAGTCAAGATTTGGATCTAATTGGATGAAAGTCTATTTGAAACTCACATCAGATTTGCCTGTACCAGTCGTGCCAATAACAGCGACCAGTGGCTCACGCTGGTGTCGTAATGAAGCCATTGTATGCGAATGTCTCCCGAGAGAGCGCACCAAAATCTTCCAGGGGGGCATGTATCTCAAGAATCTATCATGCTGACCAGTTTTATTCAAAGCGGAATATTAATGATTCTGATTTCAGTAGATGCATCCAAACGGGAGGGGACTTGAAAGAGGAGACCACAAGCTACCACACTGCATTTTTAGCCCCACGCGAAGCCAATATACTAGGTACCTAGGTACGTATATCACTTCGACACTACAGAATATCAGCACGTGAAAGCTCGGTATGCTGTCCACGACGTCAAGTTAGCATGAGAATATTCAATTGATTTTGAACCAGATGCTTACATAGCACATAGCCAGTGGGGTTTGAGAGGTCAATAGCGGCTTGTGCAGTGTCCCGTAAATCAAAAGCTAAGTGCAGTTCTCGGAACCTACGAATCTCCGTTTTTGCTACAGATCAATGTAATGTAGTATTAATATTAGCTCATCTATTGAGAGCACCAGTGAAGGCTTGTCTAAGTCTAGGTAGGCCTCTATTCTAGGGACCTATTACAGCGCATGCTCAGGCAAAGAGGATTGATTCCCCGCACGAATTGGAGACGTGCAGAGCCTCATCGCGCCAACGCCCAAATCTATTTGTTCCCTGTCCATCTCCAACTCCAATTGTATATTCTACTCTAATTCATGATGTTCTCCAACATCTACTCGACGCGAGCTCGCTTGCCGTTGCCGTTAGCGTGGCCACTAGCATGACCATTAGTACCATTAGTACTGTTGGTCGCGCCGTTCTGAGCAGCGAAATACTCGAGGCTACCCTTGGGGTCCGCCTTCATGGTCTTAGCACCCGTGTGCCAGCCAGCGGGGCAGACCTCGCCGTGCTTGTCGGTGAACTGGAAAGCCTGGACGAGGCGAAGAGTCTCCTCGACGTCGCGACCGACAGGTAGGTCGTTGACGGTGATCTGGCGCAGCACGCCCTTGGGGTCAATGATGAAGAGACCGCGCAGAGCGACACCCTCGTCTTCGAGGAGCACGCCATAGCTGCGCGAGATCTTGTGTGACTTGTCCGATACGAGGGGGAGTTGTAGGTCCGCGCCGAGACCGCCTTCCTTGCGGGGACGCTCGATCCAGGCGAGATGAGAGAAGTGCGAGTCGGTCGAGACACCAAGGACGGTCGTGTTGATTTCCTTGAAGCGAGGGAGAGCCTCGTTGTACTGAATGATCTCGGTTGGGCACACGAAGGTGAAATCGAGAGGGTAGAAGAGAAGAACAACCCTGAGCCGGCGCATTAGCATTCATCTCAATTTTGGCTCTCTGAGACATTCAAAACACAAGGTGAACAGGGATGATCCCATGTGAGGATGAAGGAGTGCGCTACATACCATTGACCGAGATACTCGGATAGAGAAATGTCCTTGAACTCACCACCAGGGAAGACGGTGGTGGCCGTGAACTCTGGAGCCGGACGAGTGACGAAGGCCGAAGACATGGTGGATTGTGAAGATGATGTTTAAGGTAGTGTGGTTATTGGGTATCACTGGAGAGTGTCTGTGAGTTTGGGTGAAGACGTTAGAGAGAATAGTCAGGAGAAGGTGAGCAAATGAGAAAGAGATAAGAGTGGGTGGTTTTAAGTTGGGATGCGGCTCATTAATAGAGAAAGTCCAGAAAATTTCCCGAAACCGCTACGCATCAAAGTGCCAGAGCTTACCAGTTGCTTGGGTACATCGTACGACCAGCGCCCGCACCGTCCGCACCACGACTTATCCGTTGCTGAGGCATCTGCTATAGTTAATTGCCAGGTGCATCCTAGCGTACCGATAAAATATGAGACGGCCTGTAATTTCTATCATACAGCCCCACAGCATCCAGGAAACCTTGCTACTTTCTGGGATGCAATAATCTTATAATCTGATCGCGTCATCACGCGACTTCCTAGATTAATTAAAATTCACGCGCCAGAGCACATTATTTTCTTTCTTCGTCGCAGAGAAATTGTATATATACGTAAACCACACGGCTTGGCGATCTGGCATTTTTGAGTTTTCTGCGGAGTTACTGATACGATTCAACATCACTAGGTTTAATTCTACATTGCAGACACATGTCACTGGGTAGAAGCAAATAGTGGATCAAACCTAACGTCGTTAAGCATCTGAAGACACATCGACTCAAATCTCACCATTCACTCAAAGTCTTGCGAGTTTTAACAGATAACTGTCTCATGTATAATTTTGATAAATACATAGTCGTTCGCCCTCCATTTTCACGAGTGAGAACCCCGGGCCGAAATGTCCGCTGGCGCCGATGCAATTTCCAAGCTCCGCCGATTTCCGTGAACACCTCATAACTTTTTAATTGACCCTTTAGTATTACACACGGCCTGACACCATTGTATTACTACTGTTCTCGCACGAACGTAGTGCTGAAGACATATAAAAGCTAGGTTGAGACTTTGATAACGAGCTCTTAGCCCATAATCATGCCTTTCATGCCGGCCAGGTCACCTTCCTTCGCTGCGATCTCGAAGTAGCCGTAAATGATTCTATATTCGTGTTAGTATTCTACTATTTATCTCGACCAGCAGGACCAGCCGGCCCCACACGGGTTGGAAATGACTTACGTGACAGCAAGGAGAGTACCGGTACCGGAGCCAAGAGCACCCATTAGGTCACTGGCAACCGAGAGGGCACCAATGCAGGCACCGCCGAAAGCGGCAGCCGTGGGGATGATGCGCTTGAGTTCCTTGTACATGCTCTGGTCACGGTGACCAGCCATGACGAGACCTTGGTCCTTCAATTGCTTGGCAACATCACGAGGGCTCGAGCCGGACACTTCAATCCACGTCTTGGAGAAGATGGCGCAGGCACTGAGCATGTAGGCAATGTAGACAATCGTATGGATGGGATCGAGGAGAGCGTCGCGGAAGTTCAACGGGGGTGACATGTAGTAAACGAGACCGGAGATGGCAGAAAGTTGGGCAGAGCCGTCCTTGGCTTCCCAAACACCGAACATGCGGACGAGAAGGTTGTCAGAGAAGCGGGAGTACAGCATCTGGCTGATGAGGAAGATGTTCGAGGACAGAGCGGACTGCAGCATGATGGGCATGTTGGACGTGTAGAAGAGACGGACGGGGTACGAGCCGCGTGCACCACGTTGGCGAGATGACTTGACGGGAATCTCGACGCGGAAGCCCTGGAGATAGATGACAGCGGCGAAGACAGCCAGAGTAGCCAACAGGTTCATGATGTTGGGGAGGTTCTGGCGATAGAAGGCCTCTTGAAGCGCACGCTGCTTGTTGGGCCAGGTCATCAGGAGGTGGAACAAGGCGATGACGGCTCCCTCAAACTCGGGGCCGCGACCAGTGTTGATGGAGGTCGGGGAGAAAGCCTTCCACATGATCGACTCGCAGATGTTGGTGGCGATGAACAAGGAGATACCGCTGCCCAGACCGTAGCCCTTCTGGAGGAGCTCGTCAAGAAGAATGACAATCATGCCGGCCACAACGAGCTGGAGAATCAGTAGGAAGACGATACCGGCGCCAAGGTCGGATGGGGGGCCGTAGAGGCCGGTGAAGACGTAGACAGTAGCGGTACCAGCCGACAGGATGAATGCAAAGAGTTTCTGGGCGGTCTGGTAGAGTTCGCGGTCGGACTTGAGGTCGAGGTTGACGTCGATCATGTGGGTACCAGCGAGGAGCTGGAACACCATACCAGACGAGATGATGGGAGTGATACCCAGCTCCATCAGCGTTCCGCGATTACTCGCCATCATCATTCGAAGCCAGTATAGGGGATCGGAGGTGTCGGAGGACACAATGCCGTACAGAGGCATCTGGCTCATGACCAAGAAGATCAGCAGCGTGAGACCCGTCCACATCAACTTTTGGTTGAAGGGAACCTTGGTCTCAGGCTGCTGCACCTCGGGCAAGAAGGCCACAAAGGGCTTCACCAGGTCGAGGAAGCGCACTACGAAGCAATCGACAGGTTAGCAAGCATGTCCAATTGCGACGATGATAGCGATGGCGATGGCCACAGCGCATCGAAGGCCGCTCGTGCCACCAGACCAGCCATGCAGGCGTTGCTGCGCAAAAGTTGAGCGAGGGTTCGGAAAGCTTACGGCTACTCATGATGGGCAATGGAGTGGGAGAACGAAACAAAGAAGGAAAGGGGACGTGAAGACGAGCGACGAATTGCCCTTGGTTTGTTCGTCAGGCCCGTCGCGAGTTTTGTATATGAGGGAAAGGAGAAGGAATGGCGATGGAGACAAGATCTGGCATCAAAAGCCCCAGCTTGTCTCCCCAAATTGAAAGATGTGTCCCCAATGCGATTGGGTGGAGCTGAAGAGCTAGACTAGGCCTAACACGTGACCACCAGCTTGTAACTAATCACCGTACTGTTTACTGTGCTAGACAGACTAGCTTACTCACTAATTTGCAAGGCGCCTGACAGTGCATACACGGCAAATGCGCACATTGGATTTCATACTAGAGGAGACGAACTGTTTGTAAGTACAATAGAATCTAGGAGCCTATCTAATGTCTAGAACGATGCAGACAACAAGAGTAAGATGTTCGAAAAATAAGAATCCGGGCTTATTCTTTCTATTTAGATTCTAGGCCACGATCGACTTTCGATTTTTGTTGTTGAATGAATGGTGAATCCCCAAAAACAAAACAAAAAACAAAACAAAGAAAAAAAATCAATTAGAATACAGAAATTAAACCTATTTCATGTCGTTTCTGATTCATTATATAATTTTCATTTAGGCGCCGGGCAAAATCTTGCGTTGAATATTCTTGAAGAGCAGATCATTATCAGCCTCATGTAATACGTCATAGACACAAATTTAAAATACAAGATTGAACGCCACCAACAAGTGCTAGTTACCTATCATTAAATCTTATCTTTAGACTATGTGTATCTAATGTTGTTTTAGGGATGAAGGCAATTGAAATGTGTTCACCGTGAGGGGTAAGGATCTGACCTATACAGAACCAGGGAGCCTGTTCTGTTCGTAGCGAGAATAGTACGTCTGACTAAGTGAGTAAAAAATTCATATTGCTGAGTTGAACTATAATAGAAATATCAGGAGCTATTGAAATAATTCAGTTGCGAAGCAAAGTCATGCCTCTGCTTGAATTCTTCGCATCAACGTCGACCCATAATCGAGTTAATACGAAATATCAGGACCCCTATGCTTCAGGTAGGCAGTAGAGGCTTCTTGTTGCTTGGAGATATCTCAAACACCTTCCTGGAAATAATATGACTCAATACAAATGGCTCTTTGTTGTGTGCCTTGTGACACGAGGGAACGTTACTTATACCCATTAATCAATCTACATCTTTCCTATAGATTCTATCCGTCGATTTTTAACTCGGATTTATCGTCGGTGTTTGATATGAGGATTCCACAAATCTCACTCCGACATTCTCACCAGACATAAAAGTGCCAGGGGGGTGTGTATGGCCGGAAGCTTCCCGTCAAGCCGAAGGAAGACTTGCATACCGGCTTCGTTTGAACCTCAAACTAGGTATACCTTCCGTCACTTACTGTACCCTGGAGGCCTTATCCGAACGTACCATGTAAGATTTCGATATAACCTCCCTGTCTATATTTAAGTGTCCCGGTGAACATGAAGTTGTGTGCTTCGTAATCGCGACCAGCTTCTCTCTTGAATTGTAAACTACAATCAAGGCGAGACAATCCATTTTATGCCAGTAGCTCTGTATAAGTAGTTATCAACACTTGAAGGTCTCTAAGCGCCCTCGTAAGATCATCTCGGTTATCTGTATTGTGGGTTTTCGTAGCCATGATAACACAGTCCGGGGAACTCGGATGACCTCAGGCATCAGATAAAAAACCATTATCGTCGGGCTCCTCTGCATGATTTTCACCATACAGACATAAGCAACCGAAATTACTTAGTTATCAGCATCAACGAGATGTTGTCTCTTACGCAATACTTATTGCTATCTGGAACTACCAGCAATCTCAGTTGCAACAAGCTCGTTGTGAATTGACCAAGGCTGGTTACTCAATACAGTCAGTATATATAAGCGTGGACTACGTCAGCTTATTCGTTTCCAGCTGTAATTCGACTTTACGTGAGACTATGAGAAGCATTTCCCTTGGACGGGATTTGATAAAATAAACCACCAATGAATGGTATCTTCCATAGAAGAATTTTTTTTTATCATTCACCGTAACAGGATTTCATCCCGGCTCGGTAAACCAAGTTGATAACAGCGGCCTCTGAGCTCGAAGATCTTAGACATGTGTTACACAATGACTTATCCTCCGGAACTTTCCATTCTTGATGTTCAGAGACTATACCTTTAAGACCATGTCACTAAAGTTGCTGGATATAACTGACAAAGTATAAGACCCGGCAAGATAAATACTAGACCAAGATAGCCAACACAGATGATTTAATTAACTTGTTTTAGTACGTGTAAAGTCGTATGATCTGACGCCGTTTGTCTACCTCGTTGATCGCCATGATTATGATTGAGTAGTTCAATCGAATACATTGATCAAGGTAGGCTGAACGGTATACTTCGATTGGACTCGTTCGCTCAGCAGGGTAAGACACCGAACAGTCAAACGGCGTGCAAAATATTTCTTGCATCTACGTGTCATCGTGGCTGTATGTTGCGTGGCATATCTGTTTCAGACTTCATGTCTTCTAATGCTCTATCGCTTCAGGTGGCTTAACGATTTGAGGCGATTCGAAGTCTATCAGTCTATCAGTCTCCCTGCATACGCCACTTCAACCTATAACAACATCACGGGATCGGGGCCTTTGTCGGTGAGAGTCTCTAAGCCGTGCCTACGTATACTGCAAGGCGTTATATTGTGCATATATACTTGCATCCGAGAGCGGACCTCTTATCGGTCGGCTCGCTACGATTGGATCTCGTGGCCAATGAACTAAAGGGATTTACCAAGGAGCGCGCCGACGTATGCACGGGATCATCTGTTGCTCCCTGCAAGCGAATCTGTTCGTAGTTTAAACTACCCCATATGAACCCCTTCAATTGTTGGGGTCTGCAGATGGGCAGATGTAACGTGCGCTCCGAAGTGCCGCCTGCAGCTTACTTACGAGCTATGCATGCATGTACCGTTCCACGGTAAAAGTTTCCGTGTAGTACTATACTATTACTGCGTGCAAAAGGGGTATGTGAAGTACCTACCTACCTGTTAGTTGTAATTCGGCGAATAATTGTAAAAGAGGGACACATCATAAATAGGTATAAGAGAATACGGTAAATACGAAAGAGAGGTGACTCATATATCAGGCTGAGTGCCTGAGGTGCATGTGTAACGATGCTGGATGATGGAATCAAGTCGCAATTATCAATTATCGAGTGTTACCATTGCTGGATGCGGAAGGTGGGCGAAGCGGAGATTCTAGGCTACATACACACTAAGACCACATACGCGTGTAAGCCGAATGGCGGATGAATTGGGACTCTGACTCTGACAGCAAAACTTGTACATTCACCGCCAATCATGCCGTGATCAGGCCTGTTCTACCGTGGTGTAACGATCAATTGGTCTAATCCTCCCGTGTAGTAGATTTCGGATCGTTGTTGAGATAGGTCACGATATTCCAGTCCATACCAGTATAGTTTACTTGGCCGCTCGGAAATTGGGCCGCTGACTCAGGCTGGCAGAAATCAGATGACTCGAGGTTCCCCATGTGTGAAGCAACATCTTTCACTGTGTTTTGGCAGATTAGCGACAACACTAACTATCGAGACTATTACGTTTCACTTGCAGAGTGCCGCAACCGCAACTAGTCGCAGCTAGCGAGAAACAACCTGGAACCAAGTTACTTACTTACCTAAGTTACTGCAAGGCAGGGACTAGGTGAGAAAGGTTTCAGAAGAGAATTATCTTTTATACCCAACAATAATTAAATTGTTTTCAACGAAACTCATAGTGCCAAGTGTACTACGTGTGGCGAAGAGAATTTAGTGAATTTTGATTTTTCTTGCACTTTCCAATGTCTCTCATGTGAAGGCACATGCCGACGATGCTGGCTACAAGTACTTACCTTAAGCAGGTAGTTTGGTATGGCTAGTGTTTGGGGTTCTCGGTTTGCGCAACCATGTTATCTCGGCCAATTTGTTCAAGCATATTGCCACCTCTTGTTGACAGACGAAGAGCCGTATCCCGTATTTAAGAGCTCTACCGTTAAGACGGTCGTGATATATGTCTTGTAACTACCTGGTAGGCGTTGTTATACTAAGAGGGTGGGGTTGGAAGGGCACGTTCCTGCTCACGCTAGAAGGCGGCTATCCATGCCACCAGTGAAACCCACATGGCTTGCAGAAACTGTTAGTGGGGCCTAGCTACCCGGTCTTACCTCCTTAGGTAGCGCTCTTATACCCACTATCCTTGAACGGAAAGCATGGTGTAGGTCATAGGTTATTGCCGATCAGTGATGATAGGTAGATCGTCTTGCTCTTTCTGCTCTACCTCTTATCTCTGGTCTTGTCAAACCTTCTCGACCACTTGCCCAGGCCTAGGTCGGTTGCTTGCTTCTCTACGTCAACGGTTATAATAGTAAGCTGGGCTGTCGTACTTTGCTTTTATTCGTACGGCCCTCCGAACGACGAGTGTGCATGTATGTGCACAACCGAATGCGTACGACTGCAGATTACCAATTGCCTTTATCCCGCAGTATTTTACAGCAGAGCTGCCTCACGATTCTGTCAATCACAATTGAGGCACCGGGTGGGGGTTCCGGTATTTGGAGTTGACACCCCGCGAGGTGAGGTGAGGCCTCTACCGGCTTTGATTGACCAGACAGGACCTGGCCCCGAACAACAATGAGCTTTGCCTCGTGTTCATGGCCGGTGTGGCAGGTCGACGACTTTACCACATGCTTCCAATCCGAGTAAGTGGCCCCCATCTGCTTTGTTTTATTGTAGGTTGTCCACCCGACTGGCTGATGATCGGTCACTTATCTTGCTGGTTGAGGTTGACTGCTCGGTATTTTTCGGCTGAACCAATAAAAAAAGCCGCTTCTTGTCTCTCGAGCTATCATCACTGACGTCAACTATCTTCTCTCTGTGCGAGCAGTTACCTTAAAATCCTCTTTCCTCTAATCGTAATATGCGTCTCCTTCTCTCTTCTCGTCACCCAGATAATACACCGCAAAGTCAAGTTAAAACGGCACCACGAATATGACCGAATCCCCGAGTCCCAAGATCATACAGAAATCCCACCTCGGGAGGAGGATGATGCGCTGAACACGGACGAAGATGAAGACCTGCCGATTCAGGCCGGCGGCGGCGGCGGGCGTCTTGCGCTTGTCAAGACGACGAGCAGGGGCTCCATCGTGCAGGCCGACAACCCGCCCGCTCAGAATCTCGTCGTCCTCGTCGAGGAGGCTTCTATCTGCGGGCTGATGGTGGTGAATATTATCGCGCTCGTCACAGAGACATATGCTGGGCGTGGTCGCGTCGCCGCTATCGTCGGCTTGTTGACCTGGGCGTATGTTCTCGTGCTGGTGACTCTGCGTCTGTTCCTTGGGAATACCGTATGGCGCATCCCTCGTCTATGGAACCACACGGCTACCATCTATGGCCTCCAGTGGCTATTTACCCTTGTCATCTTCAGGTCCGTCCTCATACATGCGAGCTCCCGGCTGACTGAGGTCCTCATTGTTGTCGATTTCTCCTTGACCACATTGCTGTTCGCCATTGCTTTGACTACTAGGAAGGGGAATAAGACGGTGCTCATGGAATGGGAAGACAACATCGAACCGTCGCGTGAACCATTAGCTTCTGTCTTCTCCCTCGCCACCTTTTCCTGGGTGGATGCCATCCTCTGGCAGGGCTACAAGGAACCTCTTGAGATGGACAGGGTATGGAATCTGATCCCGCGCGACAAGGCCGCTTCCGTCCTCGCCCACTATCGCCAGGTCAAGAAGACGACATCGCTCGCCTTCCACCTGGCCAAGTACTTCAAGGGCATGCTCATCACGCAGTGCCTCTGGGCCGTCTTTTCCGGATTCTTTGCTTTCGCGCCGACTCTTCTGCTCCGGGCTATTCTCCAGTACGTCGAGACGCCGGACATGGCGCCGAGGAACGTCCTCTGGCTCCTGGTCATCCTGCTTCCCGTGACCGATATCCTCCGATCGATCAGCGACAACCAGGCGCTGTGGATAGGCAGAAAGATCTGTATTCGCATTCGGGCTATCATCATAGGAGAAATATATGCCAAGGCTCTCCGGCGCAAAGCGGCTAGTGGTGGACATACGGTGCTTGGTAACACCGCCGATGCGAGAGCGACCAAACTCGAGAGACTGAAGGCCTTCTTTGGACTGAAAAAGAAAGACAAGAAGGCGCAGGACGTGACTGCCATGGCAAAGGATGCGGCCAAGGGCAGTGACGAGCAGGCCAACCTGGGGACCATTATCAACCTGATGTCCGTCGACAGCTTCAAGATCTCCGAGTGCACCTCGTACCTGCACTTTCTGCTGGCGTCCGCGCCGACCATGCTCTTTGTGTCGATTGCCCTCTTGTGGCAGGTCATGGGACTCAGCGCCATACCTGGGCTCATCGTCATGGCTCTACTGCTTCCCATAAACATCTTTCTGGCCAAAGGTTTCAACTATACCCAGAAGAGGATCATGGCTGCTACTGACAAACGGATCCACACGACCAATGAGATACTCCAGAACATTCGAATCATCAAGTATTTCGCCTGGGAAGGCCGATTTGGCGCGATTGTCGACGAGAAGCGGAGGAACGAGCTCAGAGCGTTGAGAAATCGGTATATCGTCTGGGCCTTGGCTGTTGCTATCTGGAACACGGTGCCCATACTGATTACCTTCTTCTCGTTCCTGATGTACACGAAAATTGAGCGGAAGCCTCTGTATCCCTCCATTGCCTTCACGGCCATCTCGCTCTTCCTTCTCCTGCGGATTCCGCTGGATCAATTGGGAGACATGCTCGCACACGTCCAGGAGGCAAAGGTCTCCGTCGACCGTGTGGAGGAGTTCTTAATGGAAGAAGAGACGGAGAAGTACCAGCAGCTCGGACAAGACAACGTGAACGAAGAGGGACGCAAGGCGATCGGCTTCCGCGATGCCACGTTTATCTGGGGTAGCAAAGATGCTGTGGCTGCTGATGGATCGGTGGCTTTCCGCCTCTTAGATGTGGACATCGATTTCAAGATCGGGAAGCTCAACATCATCGGTGGCCCTACCGGCTCCGGAAAGACGTCCATGTTGATGGCACTTCTTGGCGAGATGACACTCACCAAGGGCAAGGTCTTTCTTCCTGGTGGTCGCAGCCGAGAGGATGTCCGTCCGGACCCCGCCACGGGATTGGCTGATACCTGTGCGTATGTTGCCCAAACGGCCTGGTTGGTTAACGCCAACATCAGAGAGAACATCCTGTTTTCTTCGACATACGACGAAAAGAGATACAAAGATGTATTGGTAGCTTGTGCCCTGGAACGAGACCTGGAAATCCTGGATAACGGTGATGAGACGCTGGTCGGCGAAAACGGCATAACCTTGTCCGGCGGACAGAAACAGCGAATCTCTCTGGCCCGCGCCGTATACTCCAACTCGCAGCATCTGCTCTTGGATGATTGTCTCAGTGCTGTCGACTCCCACACTGCTAAGTGGATTTTCAGCAACTGTATCAATGGTCCCCTGATGAAGGGAAGAACTTGTATCCTCGTCACACACAACACGACACTCTGCGCTCCTCTGTCTGATTACGTAGTGCTGTTGGACAACGGCAGAGTAGCTGTTCAGGGCCCCTCCCTCGAGGTCATCGAATCAGGCAAATTGGGAGAAGAGATCCGGAACAAATCCCGGCCGGGCTCTCAGCCGGTCTCGCGTGTCCCATCTCGTGCTCCTTCTAGCGTGGGCGAAGAAAGCGGGGATACCCTGATCAACGATGCAGACGAAACTCCCATTGGAAGGGCTACAGCGAAGAAGCCTGCACAGAAACAGGACGCCATGGTCGAGGAGAAAGCCACTGGTGCCGTGAAATGGCCTGTCATGAAGCTCTATCTCAGCGCCATGGGCCGCTGGTGGTTCTGGGCGACTGCCGTCGTCGTGTTCACTACGCAGCAGCTCAGCGGTGTTGCTTCCAATATCTGGATTAAAGAATGGGCGAACCAATACGTGTCGGAAATCGAGGAAGTCTCTCGCATCCAGTTCAGCATTGTATCGCAGAACTCTGCTAGTGGCTCGGTTTCGCCTTCTTATTTTGCCTCCATAGCGCAATATGCCAAGGGCACGGCGGTCAGCATGTTCGGACCCAACCCGGACTACTCGACGATGGACATTCCAGAAGTCAACGTGGATTATTACCTCAGCATTCTCGCCCTCATAGGCATCGGCGGCGCGCTGCTTGCTTTAATACGAGATCTGTGGCTGTTCTATGGATCTCTTACGGCATCATGGAAGCTACACAACCGATTGATGACCGCCGTATCCCGGGCGAAATTTAAATTCTTCGACGTGACACCTCTTGGACAGCTAATGAATCGGTTCAGCAAAGACCTCGAAGCCATCGACCAGGAAGTGGCAGGTGTGGCTATTGGTGTCATGACATGTGCGATGGGTATTGTCATCACTGTCATACTGATTGCAAGCATCACGCCCGCATTTCTTATCGCTGCCGTTTTCATCACTGCGCTGTTCGTCTTCGTGGCGATGTTTTATCTCCGGGCGTCCCGCGACTTGAAGCGGCTCGAGTCGGTGAATCGAAGTCCTCTTTTCCAGCAGTTTGGCGAGACGCTATCAGGCGTGACAACGATCCGTGCGTATGGCGACGAACGACGTTTTATTCGCGACAACCTTTCGAGGATCAATAAACAATCACGTCCGTTCTTGTTCCTGTGGGGCGCTAACAGATGGCTCTCGTTCCGGACTGACGTGCTTGGTGATTTCGTCGCCTTTTTTGCCGGTGTATTCGTCATTCTCAGCCTTGGAAAGATCGATCCCGGCTCTGCCGGTCTATCTCTGAGCTATGCTATTGGCTTTTCGGAGAACATACTCTGGCTCATCAGATTGTATGCCATGAATGAGCAGAACATGAACTCTGTGGAACGCGTGAAAGAGTACCTTGATGTTGACCAAGAACCACCAGCAATCAATGAAAAAAATCGTCCCCCTTTGAATTGGCCAGCTCACGGAAGTGTCGAGTTTATCGGTTACTCGACGAGGTATCGGAAAGAATTGGATTTGGTTTTGAAAGATGTGACATTCAAGATTGAGCCTGGACAAAAGGTTGGTATCGTGGGCAGGACTGGTGCTGGAAAGAGTTCCCTCACACTCGCCATTTTCCGTGCACTCGAAGCAGAAGCGGGTAAGATATTGATCGATGATGTGGATATTGGTATGATCGGTCTTCAAGATCTAAGGGAGGCGATCACGATTGTTCCTCAGGATCCTACGTTGTTTACCGGCACAATTCGAACCAACCTGGATCCGTTTGACTTATACACTGATGAAGAAATTTTTTCGGCACTTCGAAAGGTGCATCTCATCGGCGCATCTGAAACACCTGCTGCGTCGATAATAGAAGCCGTCTCATCACAAGTGGCTTCCGCCGAAGAGCCTACAAGTACGGATGGGGATGACCAAGTACCTACGGGCGCTTCTACGCCGAGCGCCACGAACAAGAATATCTTCCTCGATCTTTCGTCACCTGTCGCAGAGTCTGGCTCAAACCTCTCTCAAGGCCAACGCCAGCTTCTTTGTCTTGCACGTGCCATGCTTAAAGCTCCTAAAGTGCTTGTCATGGACGAAGCCACGGCATCCATTGACTACAGCACCGACTCCAAGATACAGGAGACGATTCGAGAATTAAATACGACCATTATCACCATAGCACATCGCCTCGCCACCATTGTCGACTACGACAAGGTGCTGGTATTGGACCACGGAGCGGTTGTTGAATACGACCACCCACATGCACTTCTGAAGAGGAAGACGGGGTCTTTTAGGAGTATGTGCGAAATGAGCGGCGATTTGGAGAGCCTCCAGAAAGCTGCCAAGAAGGCATGGGAAGACAAGCGACTCGTTGATGATGAGTAGGTAGACATCAGAAACTGGTTTGCTCAGATGAAGGCCAAATGCGCTTGAGTTGACACGCTGCATATATTCATTTCCATTATATAGTTGGGTGGTTTGATTAGCGCTAGACAAGGCCATGGTAAGCCTTGTCTATGCGTGCCAGCGCTGTAAAAAAAAGTCAGTTTTCTTGTTCGTCATGCATATAGCAGTAGATATCATTATCGACAACCACGGTCTCGTTCATAAAGCATGTGTCGCGTGAATTGCCTCTTGCCCTGTAGATCAAGTGCTATGAGAGCTGTTGTTATGAGATTGAACAGCCATTACTTGACGAGGTTAATGTGATGGACTCATAGGTGGATGCTGTTGTTCTTTTCTTTTCAAGGCTGGTGGTGGCTTATTCTGTGTATATTTCTATGGTCTGAGTTGGGTATCTATCTATCTTGAACAATGGTTTCACAGTATTACTACATACATACATATCTCATTATGGTAATCTTAAAATTTGACCGGTATACGTATTGTCGATACATCATCCGACTGTGTTGTCGCCGTCGACAAGACAGGCTCGAAGACGGCCATCATCTGGCGCTTCTGGAAATCCCATTCCGAATCGATGTAGTGATATCGCGAAGACGCCGGCACGAAGCCATTGGCATCGCGACCCTTGTCTTCGAGGTCCACGAGAGCTCGGAGCGCGGTCAGCATGCCTGCGTTTGTCCATAAGGCCTGCTGCCGCGTCATCTCGTCGAAGACTTGCAGCGCGAGGGCACGTGTCTCCTGATCCCGACATTTGCTCACCGTGAAGGTGATGATATGGAAGAGATCTACGTCCAGCGTGAGGCGTAGGTATTTGGGCTGCGTCTCTGAGGGCAACAGACGCTGGTACGTCGCGACGACGTCTTTGAATGTGGACAAGTATGCGTCGTACGCGAGATCCGAAGGGTCGAGGAAGCAGTTTAGGAATATGATGGCGGTTTGTGCGTATACTCTTGTCGTGCAGAGGATGTGAGACTCAGGATTCTGTGTACACAGGTCCTCGAGGATGGGAAGCCAGTGATGTAATTGAGTCAAGTAATTTGTGCGCTGTATCCGCAGGGCAGACAAGTCGTTCTCCTGCAGGAGCCTGATGCTGCGTCCCTGCACGCTTACCATGAACTGTCCAAAGTCGCTCGAGAAGGCATTCCAAAATATTTGCTTCGTGCGCATGGGTGCGTCGAGGGAAGGAAGCTCGAAGAGCCGTGGCTCCCTCGTTCTCGCGTAGGCGACTGGTTCGCTTCCGAAGTACGGACATAGACCCCATATCACGCGCATGCGGTCGAACCCGAGGTGGATCTCGCGGAGCTCGTCGTCGGGGACGAGCGCCGGGCTGCCGTCGGGGTTGGTCTGGGACAACGCGTGGTCCAGAAGGGACACGCCATTCGAGAGGATCTGGTCTGCTTCGCTGATGTTCCCTTGTACCAGCTCGAAGATGGAGAAGAAGAACGTCGCGGTCAGACTTGATCGTGCGGTCGAAGTCGTCACGCCTTCTGCGATGAGCGTCTGTCGGCAGCGACTGATGGCTGCGGTATAGTGGCCCAGCGCGGCCTTGCCGTGTGCGTTTGTGCTGGAGAGAGGAACTATGGGCGGAGCTTCCTCTCTCGTATTCCTCATGCCTATCACTGTTTGCGATGGCTGTTTCTCGAGTATTGCATTTTCCTCGCCCAGGATTTCTTCCACTCCAGCTAGTGAAGAGGACGAAGAACTGTTACCAGCCATCCGCTGCAATCGCGCGTACTCATACTGCGCCTGCTGCTGCTGCTCTTCAATATCCATGAGCATCGCAGCAGCCCCAAGCGCTGCATGCTGCACCGTCTCATCGATCAGAACCTCCCGCAAGATCTTGTGTCGCCAATACTCGGAGCCACACCACGCGCCCAGGTCGGCGATCATCTGACATTTAAAGCGCTCGAAATACAGGGCATCTCGCGCGTTGTTGAGATACGTCGGTGTGAGCGACGCACGCAAGAGACTTACTCTGCTGCACTCCCCACGATCCCGCGAATTCGGGCCGGGGACCACCACTACGGCGGCCGGCGATTTGGGCTTAGGCCGTAAAAGGAGTAGGTGTGTTGTAGTGGAGGATTTATCGGGGTGCTGCTTCGAAGAGCTGCTGCGCGCACGGCTCGGCGGTGGCTGCGCCGGATCGCTCGCCGTGCTGCTCCTCCAATCCTCGTATCCGGCGCATCTGTGCCCGGACTTGCTGCAACGCGCACAGATGGGCTTAGCTTCGTCGCATTTCACCCTTCGCTTCTTGCATGTGACGCAGCCCGTGCGAGCCTTTGCGTGAGTGGCTCGGCGTTTTACGGGAGGGGTGTTGCGCTCTAATAGGTCCCAGTAGGTGCCCGGGGCGATTGGCATGCTCTTGTTTATCTATAGTTAATATAGGATCGAAGGCTGGTTTACACCCAAATTTGCCTGTTAATAGCGAACAAGGTGGGTAGTACGTGAGGGAACAACTTACTTATTGGTTTGCTGGTTCTCTCTGTCGTGACTTGGCTCTGATTGGCAGGAGGTTATACGAGGTCCGTCTCGCTTCCAGGGTAAGCTGATGTCAGCTAGGTTTCTCTCTCAGATATCATTTTTCTGTTGGAACGTATTTAGTCATTGGAAACGAATCGTTGAACAATTGAATATTGTTGTTCACCTTTTTTCAACAACCTGACTGTTAGTTGGTTGTTAAGCTGCTGTTCGGTTAATAATATCGTGCATCGCGGGATTCTAAGTGAGCTAGCGGGCAACAACGGAGGTCGTGCTTGAACTCTACACCTCACATTCCTTTTGTCCAATGATATCATTCTATAAATTGTCAACGTAAGAATGATCCTAGTCATCTACAAAAGTAGAGCCTTAAACACCCTGGCATGATCAGTTTACATTCTACTAATGAGTCGTATCTGTCCTCGCTCTGTAATTATTATACATATTGTCCTTGATTACCTACATGTAGATCTGGAAGTCGACGGTGCTATTGTTAAGATACCTGATACAGGATTTCCTTCTTTTTTAAAAAAAATAGCTAAGTAATTGCCTAGAATACATGTGACAAATGAGTTAGCATTAGGTATGCGTGATTAGTTGTGTCTCGTTGTATGTTGATTTTGTGGAGGTAGCACGATTAAACATTAAGGGAATCGTAGACGCGAAGAGGATATTGTTCAACCCCGGGAGAATATCAGAAATTTAATCACGCGACCTGTGTTTGATCTACCTACATACATGTCTGGGTAAATACCTAGGAAGTTAGTACATACAAAGGTAGAGGCAGGCATGAGTAGAACATGGGAGGCAGAAGGCACCTCAGTATTACCTACCTAGGTAGGTACATACATGTATAGGTAATACCTACCAGGTACCCATTGGACGAATCCATAGGTAAGTACATACCTCAATATCGAAAGAAAGCTCGTCAAGCAGCAGTTACGTTGAACTTTGGTCGTTGATGCCCGCTGCTGAGAAGTCGACATCACATGTCGGTAGTACCCAAGATAGCATGGTCACCTCAGGGTAGACGGTCATTAAACAGAGCTTGATCCATCTTAATACACATTCCGATTCAATACTGCTTACCGCACATACCCTAGTCTTTCTTCCTCGCACATCTTATTCAACATCCATTATGGGCGACTCCATCGTGTCTACCCCAGAAAACCCCCTTTCAGCGGCCCACCCCCAAGCTATACTCTATTATCTCAAAGGAAGAAGAAAAGGAGAAGAGCGTCTCCCACTCCGGGTGACTGCCGGACTTTACGACTTGAGCACCAACGACTACGTTTACATCTCGTCTTCCGGCCTAGCTGAAAGCTCCCGTTACCCCATTTACGTTGACGATGTGGAGCGGCGTATCCCATTCAGGATCTGGGCCTGGTTGAGCAGAGTCTTATCTGTAGAGCACGACTTGCTCTTCTGGGTGGACGGGCTATGTGCATCCGAGTTCGTGTTCAAGTCGCGTCCGGATCCACGTGATGGAATCGTGGACCTCATTCGGCATGCTTCTGATATATGGTGTCTGGTCTCGGAACCGTGGCAGCCAGACAGGGAAGGAAAGGTAACCGACACTCTTTACACTGCGTTCTGCCATTGGAAGGATGCGTGTGATTCTGTTGGCGTAAAGGTAGGGCGGCCCTTGCACATCTTGACTACGGAACAAAAGATGTCTATCGCTGAACGGCTCCGAAGACCCATCTCCGAAGTCCTGGCAAAAATAGACGAGCCCATGTGGTGGGAGATCGAGAACATATTTAACTCGACATACTGGAGCTCAATCGAATGCATTGCCGAGGTCATTTTTGGCCGGAAGATTTGGATGCTCATGGGGAGAAGACGCATGAGTTTAGCAATCTATATGGGCGCCTTCCGAGCGCTTACCTATCTCCACCACGAAGCGCCAGGAATACTCAGGCCATCCTCTACGAGGGGCTGGAAATTGGCCGTCGCACTACACGCCGTGAGGGCCTTCAAGAGAAGATGGTTAAAGGTCGACCTGCGACACCTGCTGCAAATGACTCGGTTCTGTGTAATAGGTGTCCGCGGCGATCCACGGGACGTGGTCAATGCCATGGCTGCTTTGTGCATGCCTAGGGAAAGACGTATCCAGTTATTTCGTAACGAGCACCTAAGGACTGAAGGGACCGTACAGGACGTCTTCAAGGAAGTAGCGCGCTACATCATTCGTGAACGACGGGATTTATCTATCTGGGACTAGGAGCGCCCGCGTTTTGGGAAAAAGATCGACAACCTTCCAACCTGGGTGCCCGATTTCAGTGCTGGTGCAGCTCAGAGTGGTGTCAAATTGTCCCCGAGTACTGGCCTCCAGATATGGGGAGATTGGTTCATGAAGGATTTCAAGAAGATTCGGTGGGTAATTTTCTTTTCTTCCCCCCCCTCCCCCTTTTTCCTTTCTTTGGACCAATAGGTTGTCTGGAAGTTTTCGAGGTATTAAATATATTACGCCGTCGATGACTGACCACGAGCACCAGTGTTGCCGACGATGATTGTCTTATCGTCCAGGCGCGCTTCATGGACCGCGTAGTACGGATGACGCCCATATTCAACGAGTTGAATGCGGCTGTACTCTGCCTCTACTTGTATCGTACTCTTTCAAGCCGCAGCAACATGCCGTGGTACTATTTAGTCGAGCGCCTTTAGAGAACGCTCGTCCTGAATCGCGTCGAATCCCGAGAAGTGCGGTGCGTTTCGGTGATTCCGTCGCATACAATGTTTCAGAGTTTTCTTGCATTCATAATTGAGACCAGACTCCAGCTCGAGCTAGGACTCGACACGGCTGATGCGCCTACCCCAGGGAGCCTCGCAGCGCTGCGTAACTCTTCTCTGTATTTTGAACTCCGTTCACTCGAGAGTAGCCATCCATTTAGGGATTTACTACGGAAAAATGCATTTGGAAGGCGGTTCTTCATAACGGTCAATGACAGATTCGGCATGACTGCCGTGGAAAATGCTGATGTGGCGCACCCTTATTATGAAGACTCTTTAGATGATGATTATGAAGAAGATCATGAAGAAGATTATGTACGCACTTCCGACTACTTGGATCAAAATATAGAGGGGCTTGTTATAGTGGCCTGCGTCGGAGGCCGTTTCCCCTACATGATGTGGGATGCCGGGCGGAAGCAGAAGGTGAAACCCTACCTCGATCGCTTTCAATTCTGCGGGGAATGTTATCTCTATGATGCCATGGATGGCGAGGACTTCAAGGTACGCGAAAACAGCCAGTGCGACCAGAAAGGTCTCAGGGTCTTTTCGTATGATGGGTGGTCACTTGCGGAAATTGCTATTGAGTGAATTTGCGAGGAAAAGACTCCCGTGATTTTGTATTCATGTATTATCACGGAAAGCGTGCGTTTGCAAGGAGTTTTTTTTTTCTTGCTGTCTAGTTCGAGGCAGAGACAGCTTATAGTTCATTTCCCATAGCGATTACGTTCTAGACACTGATAGCGGAAATCAATAGAGCAGATATAGCACAACGAAGCATTATGAGAGCTGGCTACTTGGTTGACCATCACTGGCTTCAGTATTGTCTATTTCACGGGAAACGACAGGCTGGAGGAGCAGAGGAACTTGGCGAGAAATGAAACTCTGAACTTGCTAGCGTTGCTATCATAGATCATCAACTCACTCGACCAACACGTTTCACGGCGCTGATATCCAGGTCTCATCTTCGCAGCCACTAACCAGTCTATCACACAAGCCTCAACCCTACGGTAGGGTATAGCATTGGTAAGTCACGGCACGATCATCAAACACCCCCAACGAAGCCATACCGGGCGGACCGGGCGGGATGTGGAGGCTGCTACCTGGCAAAGTACCATTGCAGTCTGGGTTACTGTTGATGAAATCAAGGTTAGTTAGTCTACGCTCCTTTCGGAAAAGGTATTCGATATATGATTGTAGAAAAGGGGGCTAAAGAGTTGTTCAACGGGCGAGAGGGGTGGGAGACTAGTGACTTACTCAAACAACGTGCAGTTCCACTTCGAATAAGAGCGTGCTGACGATACGCCCTGCGGATTGCCGACGCGGAGGTCTTCGGGTAGGGGATCTGTTCACGTATGTTAACCAAGTATGAACGCATAATTATAGATACATACTGCCACCCCGGAACCAAGGAAAAATGAGGATGAGAAAAGATAGGAAATAGGAGAGAACACATCATACAACAAGGCGGCCCCCCATATCCACCCATAGTCACAATCTCCGTCAGCCTCTCGCAGGCACAGCCGTCGCAGTCATGGTTGAAGTCCGGGTTAGAGCAGAGGTAGAGGTCCTTCGTGTCTTCGTCTTCTTGTCTCGGGTGCACGGCGACCAGAGCTGCCGCTGCTGCTCCGGCGAGAGCCAAGAGGTGGTAGATCTTGAGGTTCATGGTATCTACCTACTTAGGCAACGTTCATAGGGAAAAAAAGAGGGTAGAATAAGAGTGAAGGATCAAACTGAGATATTGCAGATAGTGAATGTAGGATCTGAGCTAAATAGACAGAGAGAGAGAGCGAGACAGATGGTTTCAAGGGCACCCTCCGTCCATGGGGGAGCAGCCCATCTTGTATATACTCCTTGATTTGAGAAGTCGATGTCTTACGGCCCCAGACTTATCTTCATTACACCCATTTCCCGCGGCCGACTCATTAGTTGAACTGGTATGACGCTGATGAAGAGGCTATTCGCTGGAGACACATCCTGGAATGGCTACAAGTTACTAGCGAGACTCTTAGCTAATGATTCACGAAAGCTTCAAGACACTTAATAAGACCATATTCAACTGCTGACAAACATGCGTGCTAAGCAAGCTAAGCGGTCACAGGTGTGACAGTATAATTAATTAATGATCAACTAATGAGTGGCTATCGAAGACAAAAAGTTCTGCAGCGATTGTGTGTGATGATCCAATTTCCCTGTATTCCATCTCTAAGGTTTGGTTCCTGACTTCGTATAACTAGGAAAGCTTGTGAGAGTGCAATGAAACGAGAGGCATTTGGTCGGTATTATCGAATTTGCTCAAACAACTTTAGATCTCATCTTGCCAATTTGCAAACAACTTCAGGTGTCGATCGACGCGGCGAATGGGGCCCTACATATCCTCGCCCACTCGGATGCTATTGCCACCAGTCCAGTCCTCGCGTTCGTAGAATCGGAAAATCAGCTCGTAATCGTCAAAGTCGTGGACAATGCGGTCGATCCGTCGGTACCCTTGAATCTTCTCCATACGCTTCTTGCGAGCAAGACCGGTAGGGAGCTGCTCGTCGCCGTCACACCCACCAGGTTGGGTGGTCTTGGCCTCAAAGAGTGTGACGCTGAAACGTCCGGGCTTAAAGATGCTCACGACGTGTTCGATAATCTCGGATGTCTCACGTCCGTTCTGTCCACCGGGGACATTGGTCTCAAACGAGGCAAATGAACAGATCGGCTCGGGCGTGACGTGAACCGTGAAATAGTGGGTCGATTTCGTCGTAGAATCACCACTGTCATCTTCATCTTGTCCCTGCTGGGGCGCGGGAATGATGCCATTGGCCGAAAAGCCGCAGGGGGAGAACAGGTAGGCATCCACCCGCGCATCCGGGTACTCCGAGGTGGGATACACCTCGGACAGACCACAGGCGTCCGAGACCACGGTGCCGAGGGCGTGGCCTTCCGTCGTCATGCACTCCACGTCGACCTGCTCCGACACGGGAGTGTAGGAGCTGTGCAGGTCCGAGTCGCTACCATTATCAAAGACGTCGAGAGCATCGTCGTTGCTGAGGCTGCTCTCCACGGTGTCGTTCGTCTTGAGGGTGATCGTGCTGGCCGACAAATCACCAAGGCTCTCAATGGCCATCTTACGGGCTTCCTGAGCCTGCGAATAGAGCCTGTTGCTCGCGACCGCACTCGCGTGCTCCAGATAAAACTGTTTCGCATTCTCAGGGTCTAGGTCCGTCATCAAAATCTCTAGAGTCTCGTCGTTGCCCTCGAGTCCTGGTTGAAACATGGACGCCTTGTTGGTCGGTATCTTGGACGCATTGGTCGGTATCTTGGACGAGCTGACTTGACATGCCAACGTCTTCTTGTTCTCGTCCGGGGTTCGAGGCGGAGTGACGATAGTGGTGTCGGGAGAGGTGATGTACAGATACCAGTGGTCGCCATTCATCTTGCCCACCATGTAGGCACTACCGCCCTCGAACATGTCGTCCAGATACTTGACCTCCTCTTTCCAGCTCCTGTGGGGGCCACGCTGCTTGTCGGGGAAGAGGAAGTTCTTCCTCGAGTAGAAGACGCGGTAGGGTGACGCGGCCACGTTGATGTCCTCGAGAGACTTGGTGTTGTGAAAGGGGAAGCCCGCATGTTCGGCGGCGACGCGCAAGAGCCTGCGGAGACCGAGGAGCAGGGTGGTGGTGCCGCATGTCTTCAGGATGAGCTTGTGTGGGAAGACAAACATGCTCGACTCGGAGAGGAGGTAGGCGTCCATGTGTTCGGCTTCCAGCACGGAGAGGATCTTGCAGTTGACCATGTCGAGCATGCCGACCCAGGTCTCGCTCGAGACCGCCTTGAGGCCGTTGGGCTTGACGCCGGGAGGCAAGCAGTTGGGGTTGGGGGCGAACCAGACCTCCAGCAGCTTCTCGGGGCCTGTACTCGTCAGCATCAACTCGTCAGCTGGGGGATGAACAGGGACCAATGGAATCAACGGCTAGGGAATTAACAGCAAGACACCAGCAACTATGTTGTAGCCTACAAAGCTATATACCATGGGAGAAAAAGGTACAAAATCTCGGCAGTTCTTACCCTCAAAGGCATTGCTGGAGTCTAGATCTGCAGCAACGTCATGATTGATCGTCAGATGAGGCGTGGCCTCAGATGGCGAGAACGTGTAATTGGTAGGAATATCGAAGTTCACCATCTCCGTGGAGCCTTGCTTGGCGGGCAAAAGGGCTACTGCGGGATCTTGCTAGTGAGGGCACGTGAACGTCAAAAGCGAGTGCCGTGAGCGTCAAGCGAATGCTTGCAGGAAAAAAAAGGGCGGCTGCTGCTGCTGCGGAGCACTGACTGCCACCCAAACGAACTTTGCGGCGTTCGTTTGAGAGAGTAGGCCCACAGGACGGTGGGGGAGCGACGAGTGCTGGCGGAAGCCAGCTACAATGACAGAGATATGGTATTTACAGAGGGTTTTCGAAACGTCTCACAAAAGTGGACGTTAGGGAGGGCGGCCGCGGAGGGGGAGAAAAAAGTTCTTTGGCCAAGGAATGGTGACCAGGTGGGAGGGCCTCGTCCTGGCAAGACACCGATACCTATGGAGGAGTATCGGACCTAGCAGACGAGGGTATCTGCAGTGCGGGAGGGGATTGAGTAGAACACGGAGTACGCAGCCGAGGACGGGACGCGGTACAAGCGAGTGTTATCTGGGCCTGAGCAACGGACAACGTGGTGGTTAGCGTGACGCTCTGTAAAGACGGGGGCCTGCAGAGAGGTAAAGAAGACGGGGTAAAGACTGTAGAGAGGACTGTAGAGAAGACGGGGGGTAAAGGAACGGTCGAGAGCTGTACTTTGCGGGTTTGGACAGGAAGCGTAGTAGTTCGACGGGGTTCATGGAAGACCACAAAGTGCGTCGAGGGATAGGGTTTTGACCGTTACTGCTCGTCGTCACGGGCTGACGAGCAGTTCATGCGCCTATTGTGTGCGGGAACGGGATCGAAGATGTTGACGATGCAAATATCATTTGAGATTTTGAGATCTTGCTACTTTATAGTGAGAAAGCAGACAACCTGCTGGCTACTATATAGGAGTGAGAAGACGGTGTCTCTCGCTGCGTCGTGTGACCACACGGCGATATGGGACGGGTAGCTGCGTAAGTCAGTGAGTGGTCAATGGACGTGAATGGAGAAGAAGAAGAAGAGCTTGTGGAAGAAGACTTCGGGTGCGCAAGTTGTGATTTTTAGTCTATTAAAGCCAATGGTGGGTCCTGTTGGCGTGTTGTCTTGTTCTACCTGCGCTAACAGTTGCTGCTAGTTCTACTTCTAATAACCTGAAAATAAATACAATGTGACATGTTCGAAAAAAAAAAAACTCTAAAGGTGGTTGGGCCGCCGCCAGTAAAGATGTAGGTTAAGGGAACAAGGAAGTAAGGAAGTGTAAGGGAAGTGGCGGCAACGAGACCGCTCTTTTCTCTGCGTTTGCCTGTGCGTTGTGCGCGTACATCGAAGGTGGAGGAGGACGAGGAGGAAAAAAAAATTAAAAAAGGGCCCTCCCCGAAGTGTGTGAGGTCACCAGGCTGTTCCCCCATCCCCCCGAGGTCGCTACTAGGCTAGGCTACCGGCATAAGTTTGTATCTCACCTATGCTACCTTGGGTATTACCATATGCGTAACCTTGTGCGTATGGTACATCGTTCTCTACCTTGTTGGCGGGGGAGGTGAGGGGTGCGAAAAGTGGAACCGTGGTAACCTGGAACTCGTCACAAGTGAACTACCTAGTACCCAGGTCTACTTTGTTTCGTCTAGATACAACAATACGTCAGACAGAACGACCTAGGCTTTTGCTTTGAATTGGGACAAACCCGGTAGATTACCTCCAAGCTAACTATCGTAGGAAAATGGATAAAAATGCATGAACGAGGCAGTACGAGGCAATAACAGAATGCTGTGAAGAAGAACTTGGCTCTCCAACTCGCTATCTACTCAGTATGTATCTTTGTCGCCGGGTCCCTCCCTTATCGACTTTGGTTGGTGGTGGCTGGTGGCTGGCCCGAGGTGAGCTGAGTTTCAGCGTCGCATTTGCCAGTCTCATAATGAATGCCCAAGAAGTAGGGCCGAAAAGGCACCCGGATCACCTCATTGGCGAATGCCCAATAGGGCACTATCGCCCAAACTGCAATGTCCGGTCCGAGTCGGAGAAGCAATATCGCAATCCATTTCCTCAGATTTTGTGAATTGGGGCGTCGAGTCTACCATCGATGCGACGTAGTATGATAACCAGCTTATTGTTTGTCGTAGAGTCACAGCCGATAACAGGAGCTCTGAATATCCACCGTACTTAATCTGTATCATGGACATATAATACCGAGCTGCCTCAGCACTGGCATTCATATCTTTTATATGCCCAAGTACTCTTTTATCTGCTCAAGTATGGCAAGGCAACCCCGGGTGAGTTGTCGGATGCGGCCAATCGTATACATGCCCAAATCATTCCGCATGTCTTAGATGGTCGCTCGTTTGGTGCATTAGAGCGGACGCCAACGAAATGCACCTGCATTGCATTACCTCATGAATCAAGTTCGCTCAAATGCGAGCTCACTTGATACGGGCGATATGGGCTCCGCTTGGGCTCTCTGTCTCGACTTTGATGTGATGTCGCATCGGCTCTTGATAAGCGAGTTGCTTGATTAGCCTGATTGAATGAGGAGTGATTGAGAGCAGTGATCATCAAATGAACACTGATAATCAAATCATCCCGATTCAATCCCCGATTCAATAAACGATAATCATCCAACGGCCGTCACGATATCTTGCGTTATCTTTCGAAACACGGGCTCAAGCGAGCAGCCTCGATACCTCTCCGCCAACAAGCTTGCTCTCTTGGTCGCCTCGGTCGCTTCACTGGTCGCTTCACCGGTCACTTCGCCGGTGGGGCCACCACCACCGCCACTGTTACGTGCTCTGGAAAAGTCTTGCCCGTTGATCACCGTGCCCTGTGGATATTCTGGCTGTCGCCCGGTCTCAATCAGCATGACAAACTGTGGATCGATGGGCACCCTGCCAAGAAATGGCACATGGAAGTCGTCTGCCATCACCTGCCCGCCTCCCTTCCCAAAGATATCCGTGCACTCGGCGCAGTTGGGACAGACGAAGCCGGCCATGTTCTCGACGACGCCGAGGACGGCAATGCTCGTCTTGGCGCAGAAGTTGAGCTCTTTTCTCACGTCGGCCGTGGCGACCGCCTGCGGGGTGGTGACCACGACCGCGCCGGCCACCTGCCCGGGCCTCGCTTCTTTCAGCAGTGTCTCCGCGAGCGATATGTGCTCGTCCGACGTCCCCGGCGGCGTGTCGATGAGGAGGTAGTCCATCTCGCCCCACAGCACGTCCGAGAGGAACTGTCGGATCATGGCCGTCTTCTTGGGCCCGCGCCAGACGACGGCATCGCCCCTGGCCCGCAGCAGGAATCCGAGGCTCATGCAGCGCAGCTCGCCCACGCCCTTTTCTGGACTGGCCGCGTGAACCTGCACCGGAAGCCACCCGCCGGGTGCCTGCGTGACTTTGGCATCTTCGATGTTCAGCATGCGAGGCATCGAAGGTCCCGTGAGATCGATGTCTAGAACGCCGACGGAGTGGCCGGAAAGCGACAGCGAGAGGGCCAGCTGGGTCGTGACGGAAGATTTACCGACGCCTCCCTTTCCCGATAAGATCTGCAATACATGAGAGGCCGTAACTATAGGTAGATAGAGGACCATGGGTAGATAGAGATGGACGTACCAAGACGATATGCTTAATCCTTGCAAGCGACATCTTGCCTCTGGTCAAGTGTTTCTGTAGGTGATACTGAAGACGTAAAGGCCGTAATGGTCGAAAGATGTATTAGATGGATTTGTGACTTATGACCAGAGGAAGGTAAGAGAAGACATCTCTCACGGCTCGGACCTTTTATCGGAGGCGCATTTATCAGCAGAAAAAAACGACGCTCAACCCACTACCATCTCGACCCCTCCAAAACGGTATGACGCAGGTTAGGTAGGTACCGCTTATGCAACTCGAGCTCGGAAAGTGGGGTCCTTGGTCTTTAGCGTGCTTGCTCAGCGATCTCTATACTGTATGTATGATACTGTATACTGTGTGCACCGGTAGGTGGACTAAAATAGCGCCAAGGCATTCTCTCACTGCTTCAAATCAAAGCAAGCAGACATGCCCCTGGACGCGCGCCAGTCAATTTATCGAAATCATTCAATTGACCACATTCCAGAGGGCGATCCAAGTAAATTGTGTATTCGGCCGTTCCGACCTTTGGTATCTTAAAAGAATGCGACCTTTGTCGACCACATTTCGTCTGGTGATAAGATAGCCGTTCCGACCGCGCCGCGCCGCGCATCCGGGATCCCGGGTCGTTGTTGTTCGACGATGAAAGTGAGGTGAGTGGGGAGAGAGATGGACGATCCTTGGGGCTCGCCTTGGGCGTCGAACGATGCGCCCTCCGAAAATGATCCTCCTCTGCCGTCGTCTCGAATGAACACACCATCGTCTCAGATAAACACGTCATCGTCTCGAACAACGAACAGTTTCTTCCTGAGTCCACCGCCCAAGGCCTTTTTCGGCGGTAGTGGAACGAGCCTGCCTGCTACCCAGTCACCCTGGCCCGGTAGTAGCCGTGACAACGACGATGGCTTCAACAACATCTGGACAACAGCCGCAGATCGAGGAGTGGATGGCGTTGCGGACGGCCAGAACGAATGGGGCGGCGCCTGGGGGGGAGAATCGGGTTATGTGCAGCCGCCGCCTCGCTTGAGCCCGCGACTCAGCACTTCGGGCAAAGAAAGCCCACTGGCATTGGCCTGGCCCGAGAACGCGGCGGCATCTCCTGTCTTCCTGGGAGGACACTCTCGATCACGAACGCCTTCCCTATTCCGACACGCCTCGCCGGACCCTTGGGCTACCGAGCTATCGCTCACCAACCGGTCCGATCTCGACTTGTCGAATCCGAGTCCTGTAAAGGCAGCGACTAGTAATGCCCCGACGATCGAGACCGGACGAGTGGAACAAGCCTCACACGCATCTCACATTGTTGCCGCAAACGACAGAGAGCATCGAGACGAGGAGGAAGATGCTATGGAAGGAGCTAGGACCGATAAAGGGGATAGCGATCCGAGAACCGGTCTCGGATTAGTCCACGAAGATACGAATACTGGATTTCATGAAGACACGAATACTAGAAAACAGGGTCCTGCAGTCTGCGAACCTCCATCCAGGTCATCGTCGACGTGCACTCTCGATAGCCACGACGGACCCGATGGACCCGATCGTCAGGATTCTCCCATCACGTCCATCGACGAGGATCGTGGGACTCGAATACAGAACAACAACATGCGAAAGACTTCGGGAAAAGTGCAAGAGCTGGTAGGCATATATGACGACCTGGCTAGAGCTGTGTCGGAGGAACCGGCAAGTCTTGATCGACACGAGGCATCACAAACGCGAGCGGTTAACCATGAAAAATCACGCGACCGAAGAGGATTCGAAGATAACGAAGATAACGAAGACAACGACGACAACGATGGAGCTGGTTTTGGGGATTTTGAGAATGCATTCGCCAACGCCGACGGGGCCACGGAGTCACCCGGTAGCGCTTCCTTTTCTTCAGAATTCTCATCCACACCCAGAGCAGAGACCAAGGACATTTTTACTCGGGAACCTCAGCATGAAAGAGAAGAAGACAGCACGACCATGACCGAAACGCCATACGTTCGACCGCAAAAAGCCCCCAACAGATTTCGACATGTCGTTTTTGACACGAATCTGACCGAAAATTTGAACAAATTGTTTCCCGACCTTTCGAGTGGTTCTCTTCCCAAAGACTTCCTTCCTAGTGACTCTACTGAGGGGGAGGTATCAGACCACATAGTCACTGATAGTTTCGCAACGATTTCGGAACGCAAGAGCTGGTACCGCATCTCCCGTTTTGGGTCTATGCGCAAGCACAATTCCGGCGATGATGAGAACTATCACAGGGTCACCTGGCAGGCGTCCCAGTTGCACGATGACACGGTCAAGATCGTTCGTCGATGGATGGAGGAAGACTCGTACGCTGGGAAGGCTATACTGGGCGGCACCAAACGAATGGGCTTCTTTGACTGGGACTCGGATGCTGCTCCAGTGAAATTGGACGAGGTCTTCCGGCGGAAAAAGTCGGCAGTAACAAAGCACATGCGAACCACATCGATCCCGGCAGGCAATACCACTGTCATACAAAACAACACATCGGCGGCGGAGCGCCCGTACAGGAACTCGACTGGCATCTCTCTTCCTATGGAGTTACTGCCGGGCAGCCAGCCGACCACGCCTGTTGTTCCCGGCTTTGGCTGGAATTCCGAAGCTCCTGCCACCCGCCCCGTTCATAACAACAGCCCAACAACGAATCTTGCGCCGGCACCAACATCGACACCCAGGGAAACGGCACCAATATCTAGAGAAGCCCCTAAAGAAACGGCAAGCCGTCGTCTAGAACCCATTCAAGTGACATCTACGGATGAAGAAGAAGAAGAAGAGGAAGAAGATGATTGGGGAGAAATGGTCTCTTCTCCACGTGTCGCCGAGACGATTGTAGAACCAAATATTTCTGCTTTCCTTCCTACTGAGAAGAACAATGAGCCAACACCTCGGCCCTCGCTGGCAATTTCTAATAACGTCGACAAACTCACAGAGTTGAAATCGCCCCCTCCCGAGGGCACGCGACTACCGCCGTCGGATCCGTGGTTATTTTCCGACTTTTCAGTACTCGACAAGCCACGACAGTCGCTTCACTTGCCTAGAGGGCACGCCTCCCAAGCGGTGGAAGGAGCCATAGTTCCCGAGTCAAAGTCCTCATTGCATAATCGAAACTCACTTGATACGTCAAGGAGCAAGGCTCCGCTTGCAGATATACCATTAAAGGGAACCGCAGTTCACTCTGACCTGCCAAGAAACGAAAGTCAAGATGATATCATCGTACAAAGGATCCTGCAAAGCTTGCCAGACCTATCGTACATGCTGCGATAAGCAACTGTTTCAATCTTTAAATCTGTATCATGCATAACTATTTGCGCTTGTTGGCCCTTAACTCATCAGGGCTACTCTGACTAGGCGCGGCATAGAAAACAGGCGTTGGATTATTCGTTGGATACCATTCATGAGCTATTGTTGGCGTTGGTGGTTTTAGCATGTGCTTGGCTGTCGTGATTTGAGTAGCGAAATCCCTACACAATACATCAAACTCATTGTTTTGCAGTTCATTCGATTAGTGTGACATGTCAAGAGCCTTAGTAGTGTCGGGCTCCTGTGCTAAGAAAGTTTTTATCATCCTTTCGGGTTATAGGTCTAACGTCTATTCAGGGCGTAGAATAATAGGCCGCGGCTGACATGTCTCACTTGTGTAATACGCCATTCCAGTAGCTTTGTTGCGCTGCCCTGCGCTGGAATGCACCATTCATCGTCATATCCGCGTCGAGGCACTTACAACTAAAAGTTTACGATAGAGCCTCATACTTTTGAAGACATATCAATAGAATCGTGAGCTCTTATTTGGAAAGACTGAAAGTCCGGCCGTTGGTCTCTACTATATCGTCTGCTGCCTGCTGAGCTTAACCAACGTCCATCGTCTTTGTTGTTGATCTTGTTGATGTTGCCTACCTACTCAAGATGGCTCATAGACTGGGTCCCAGCCTCCCGCTCAGACTCATTCCACGCCATGGCCAGCATTGATGTATATGCCTCCATCTACCATGCCCTGCCTCTCTATTTCCGTAACGATGATTAGGGGGGCAAAATGGATATTACACGCTTGCAAGCTTTCACTTGCCGTCTCCGTTGGTTTTATTTTTGTTAAATTTTCTTTTTGCATCTGTAACTACGACCCGTGCGCAGCAATTGATTCCAACTTGGTTATATGGAGTATTCCTGGTTTCTCCTTCCGTCACTGCTAAGCCGCCAGCCAGTCCTATATGAGCCGCGCTCATGGCTCGCGAGAAAATCTCAAGATGCGCGTCTCCCTGCTCGAGCGAATCGCACGCACGGCTGCTCTATCAGTCTCTTGACCAATACAACGCAGAGAATAAGGGGAGGAGGTGGTCCTCCATCATCCTAGCCGCGCTTTTCGTCCTATTCTTGTCTTCAGCAGGCGGTATCGCTCTGGCCATCGCACTCATGGTCAAACTGGTAGATATAGGGGCTGCCTCACTTCCAAGGGATGTCATCCTGTTTGCGGGGACTATTTCCCTGCTGTATATTTGCTTGCATGTCAGAGGGGCCCTGAAGGACTACACACGGGAAGGTCTGGGGCCTCCCCAGCTCCATGGTCAATACTTACATGCGAGCGCGCTGCTGGTTGCGAGGCTTAGCATTTTCTGTTGGGCTGCTGCTCTGATCTCTACGGCCATCATGATCGCGAGATCTGTACCTGTTGAAGGGTTCCTTGCAAAGCTACCCTACTTGGATCTGCTAGTGTGCATCGGGGCCATGTAAGGAGGCCATCTTTTACTCTTATACTGTAGCTGCTCTAGAATTTCGCTTACACGGGTTCTAGCCCATCCTGCCTCATCATCTCCGTTACGATCGAGAAAAACAACACACCTTTTGCCACCGCCGCGATATCCAATCCCTCTTTGCTGACATGTCGAGTCAGCGCATACGAAGACGATATCGTGAGCGACATGAGCGTGTCCCGGCGAACCTCGCTCCAGCGCAAGAAGAGCAAGAAGAGTGATGCCGGATCGGTACTGACAGTGCCAACGGAGGAGATATTCCGGCTGGGGGACCCGACTCGGTATGAGGAAATTATGAACAAACATAAGCAGCCTAAATCCGTAGTAGAGGACAGGCCAGAAGCAGAAGGAACGGAAGATCCGCCTACACAAGAAGGAGATGATGACGCTCTTCCCATATCCAATCCCATAGTTCCATCGGATGCACCACCGACACGAAAGGTGTCGGAACCCAAGCCAGATCCCGCCGTGCCAGAGCCTGCGTACTGCCCAGGCGGCTGGCGGAATGAGTGGAATAACGCCGCGCAGGAGGGCAGTGTGCCAGGTCTCCCGAGAATCGCCGAAGATTCTGCGGATGGACCAGCACAGTCATCTCCCTCTACGCCAGAAGCGGTATCATCACCATCAGTGCCACAAAGAGTACAATCGCCGACTCCATCCAATGCTAGCGTCTCCACTGCTACTACATCAAGATCGTGGCGTCGCTCGTCCCAGCGTCCCGTGACGGCAAGCACGAGCATCGCCAGCAGCGCGGCGCGCTCGAATCTATCAACGGTGCGATACGCCGCCGAGCCCGAGATTGCCGTGCGCCAGGCCATCAGGGTGGTGCCGAACCCGGCCTATCAGCCGCCTGAGGAGCGGCAGAAACCGCTAGGCGGCAGGCCGGAACCAGTCAGCTTATTACGGAATGCGCAGCGCGCACAGAAGACGGGGTCAGAAGTCAATACGGGAGAGTCCACGAGGAAACCGTCGAATTTCTCAAGGCCGATACAGAAGACGGATACGCAGGGTGAGACGGATTCAGGGGCTGAGAAGAGGACCCTGTGTGCCTATGTTGAGGACGAGAAAGATGTAACTACATGAGTCTAAGATCCTTGTGAATAGAAAATTTCAGATGAATGATGATACTTTGAGTGACGCATATGTCCTTTGTTCTTTCTAATGATTGGTTGGAGACATCTTGTAAGTGATATTACCAAGTAATATTTATCACAGCAGGAATCGTATAGAGTACTTGGACTTCCCTTTTTTTCTTATTCGAGAGTCAGGGTTAACTCATAATGCATAATAGGCAGTCAGCGGTAGTCTCAAGCCACAGAGTATTTACAAAAGCCAACCATAGTCGTAGTGGAACATGGCATTGTTCCTGGGACAGCTACAAAGTATTACATTCATGGTAATGGCTTTTACAGCTTCAATGACAATGCCATATTTTCAAATGAATGGTGATGAAAAATATACTTTGAGTGACGCGTGTGCCCTTTGTTATGTCTAGAAACTACAAATAATAAGCCGAAGACGTCTTGCAAGTGACATTGCCAAGTACAAGATTTATTAAAGTAGGAGCCCGGATTGGGTCTCCATTCTAGCATCCCATGAACTAACACTCTTTTGCTCATGCAAGTATAAATATACTCCTACATAAGTTCCAACATTATTTCATAATCATACGAAATCGAGATCCATAAGAAAAGACTTGGAGTACATCGTAGACAAAGACTTAATAAAGCACTTTGTTTTTTTTTTTCAATAGATTACACGTCATACTAGCGCAGTTCATTGCAGTTTTAAGCTAGAGTATTTACAAAGCTAAATTAAGCATTGTTACTGAGATGAATGCATTGTATTACATTGATGATAATGACTTTTACAACTTCCACATCATTGTCCTATTTACTTAACCTCTTATGTATCGAAACAATGATTGAACAGTGAAAGGCGAAAGGCCTTATAAATTAAAGCTTAAACCTTAGTAGTATCCTCATTAGTTAACACATCTCGACTCGTTTCGATACTATCAAATTTTCTCATATCCCCCGAGCTTTACTACTTTTCTCACCTCATCGCATCTGCCGCCAGTCTCGGAACGAGTAAGTACTGAACCACTATGTGCTTTCCACTTACACATCTCTGTAAAAACTGTCTGACTCCTGTCCGGGCAGAAGTCGTTTGCCGGGGACTGTGTTACATCAGCGTAGTCCAGACTCCTTACGTTGTTGACGAATTTTGTCCACTGCATATTACTAACGCGGGCACCCCCGACGAAGATATTCTAGACGAGAGCGTGATGAATCCTATAAGCGGAGAAAGTTCCAATCCTGATTGGTTTTATCTAGACAGGTCCTACGCCGAGCAGGTCTACGAGTTTCCCGTTGTCGAGCTTCCGACCGCCGACGCCGACACGCCGTACTCTCAGGACGTATCTGAGTTCGAGGTCAAGTACCTAAACGATGATGGGTGGTCTCCTGAGGTAATAGCCGCCATTGAAGCGGAAATCCAAGCCATAATGGAACAGATGGATCATCACAACCTCGAGAGTCAAGCCGAAGAATTTGAAGATGAGGTATACGACTTTGATGGCACTGACGCAGGTTCTTCGACTGATTCGATGGATATAGAAGAGTGAGATAGGGGTAGTCAATACTTCGGGGACCTGATGTTCGCATGGTCTTCTCAAATTCTGCTATCAGGCAATAATAAGGGGCTTATCGAAACTCCACATTCTTGCTGAACAGCCTACATACAAACAATTTCAATTCTACACTCAATTAAATTGTTAAAAAAAGAAAAAAGGAAAAGATCAAAATAGTGGATTCTATTTGTACAAACTGTAGCTTCAAAATAAATATTTAAAAAGACTTTTGTTTACTACTCTCCCGCTGTAATGGTGTGTTTTAGGACCCAGCTAGATTAGTGCCGCGCACGACTAATCGACCACGTATCCGTACAAAAGAGGTTTCCTCCCAAGATTCATCCGGACTTGACGCCGTCTGCATGTTGTTCAAGTATTCACTGCTAATGCGCGCGTTGCCGAGGATCGAATCCGAGAACATCAGCGGCCAATGGGATTTTATTATGTTACAAGATATTACGAGGGACATCATGGCGTCGGTTATTGAATCTGTAGTAGGTAACAATAGAGCGTCGGCGGCAGAAGGGATTTCACACGCTCGCTTTATCAACCATTGCAGCGACGTAAAGGTACATCACAACGAGCTAGGAACATATCTCGAGAATATGGCGGGAGGACCTTTGGACATCATTGATATGAAAGACTAGCTCCAACGGGCACATGAGATGGGGCTTCACCCACTGGTTCACACCTTTCTAAGAGCTTTTTAGGAAGGGCAAAGTCAGCTAGCTTTGCCTCTTATTGCAAAGAGTGGGAAATAGCATCATGTTCTACTAAGTAGTTACATGCATTCGTCTTTAGCGAAGGAGGAATAACTGAGTGAAAGTGTTCCTTGTTACTAGAATAGATGCAATGGCTAATACTCAGGACACCAACCTACCATGGCGTATCATAGCGACACAGGTGATCCAACAGTTCTACGTACTACGACTACTATGTACGTCGCCTGCTCGCCTTTGATTGAGCCTGTAATTGACTATAGCACGCAACGCTACAGCCTTTGGAAAAGCTTTTCAATGCAAACATCTTGATATTCACATGCTGTGCAGATTTGATCTTGATGATATGGCATCCAAATTGAAAAAGAAACGACGACTAAAACTGTGGGAAACTGGGCGGATAAAGGTCACTGAGCGGATAGCAGAGCTGCCAACCATGCGTCCCTCGTCGGCTATTGGTAAAGTGCCGACCGACTATACCTCCATTTCGTGATAGTGTCAACCATAGAATAGAGGATTTTTACAGCTTCCACACAGAACCTATCGCGTAGTTGACTACATATGCCAATCTATACACCCCCTTGCTGCTCATCGGCAATTGGTAGAATATCGATGCGCGAAGGGGTATGAGGTCACAATCGATGCCGTATCCAGTTCCGCCTAAAATGTTTTAATATAAATAATCAGACATTAAACGTCGAAGATAACACGAAGCGGCTTATAGGGGGCGCTACCAGGCTCTGACATAGGAAGCAATGGCACAACCATGCTAGGTATTTATGATCTATGGCCTGGGAGACCGCACGTTATCCGAGCTTTCCCACGACAATCTTGCGTTTCTCACTAGCAACAGCAGACAGAATCGTTCAAGATGCAGTGGAAGACCCTAGCTCTGGCACTCCTCGTGGAGCGTGGCTCCGGCCAAGGGATGCCGATGATGCGGTTTCAGTGCTCGCAGTTAGTCGTCGACCGTCTGGATCCCCTGGTCAACCCTGGCGTCGTACCGTCGCCTCACCTGCACCAGATCGTGGGAGGAAATTCCTTCAATGCATCCATGGACCCGGCGACACACGATCTCCCCTCAAACTCGACGTGCACCAGCTGTACCTTCACAGAAGACTTCTCAAACTACTGGGGTTAGTATACCACCTATAATGCCGTTCCTGAATCAAGCTGACTTTCTTAGTGCGTTGAGTATCACTCGCTCGTCAAGCGTTACGGCAGAGATGAACGATGCTAACACAGCGCAGACAGCAGTGTTATACTTCCGAGCGCGTAACGGAACATACAGGCGAGTTCCGCAATTCGTGAGCGAGGGTCTCCGTGCCGACGGCGGTATCACGGTATACTACATCCCATCTCCAACCGCAAAAGAGAAAGTCACGGCCTTCAAGCCCGGCTTCCGGATGCTGGTAGGAGACGCTACGTCCCGCGGACCGAACGACGCGCGCAAGGTGTGCCACCGCTGCATGCCGGCGACCGGAGACAAGAGCAACATAAACTGCGGCGCTCCGGACAGCCAGTCCCTGCCCAATGAGATGTGTCCGGGAGGCATTCGTTCCGTCATCACGTTCCCGACCTGCTGGGACGGCAAGACTACGGATAGTCCAGACCATATGAGCCATGTGGCTTATCCGACTTCGTCGTACTCTGATGTGTCGGTCGGTGCGTACGGCACTTGTCCTGCGAGCCATCCTGTCAAGATACCTCAGGTCATGTACGAGGTTATGTGGGATGTAAGTACAATTCGGCGTCTTTGCTTGATCTTCGCGAGCGAGAGGAGATGATAAAGGGACCGCCTCATTGGGCATCATGGAAGTAGCCGTGGTATCTATCCGCTCAACCCGACTCAACAAGCGTATCGGATACCATTGATACCCATTCGCTAATCATGCATGCATCACAGACCCGGATTTTCAATGATAAGAATCTGTGGCCCGAGGACGGTTCGCAGCCTTTTGTCTGGAGTACTGATGATAAGTGAGGCTCTCTTCCCTCGACCGCAATTTGATGATAGATTCTTATGATAACATAGGAGCGGGTACTCTCAACATGGCGATTACGTCTTCGGATGGAAAGGAGATTCTCTCCAGCGTGCCATGGACGCTCGCTGCAACGGCGCTGTCTGTGGCCAACTCCAGACTCAGTCTGCCGAGTCCGCGATGAAGTGCACAAAGTCCAGGACCGTCAACGAAGAGATTGATGGATGTAAGTCATGCCCTTTTGCGAATGCGGCTTTACGTCTTGCTGACTATTGTATAGGGCTTACAGCGATTCCGGGGATGAAGATGGCTGACTAGATGTAGATCCATTGTTTATGGTAGTCTTTGGTCGTTCACTTGGAAGTGTATCGAATTTCATGCAATCACGCTGGTAGCTAAGGGAATATTTAGAGTCAAATTGATTAATGTGACGTGCCGCTTTTAGATGTCTGATACATACGCGTATACGAGAGTTGCTCTTTGTCACTCCAATCCTTAATCACGTCTATCACCACGGAGTGCAGAATACCAACGCTGCAAGGCGAATTGTAAAGATCATTGTATTGCTGTGTTCTTTGGTACAACTCCTATCGCACTGTCTTCTTTGACCTTATGAGAGCCCTGCACCGTCGATCTGCAACCCGTACATTTACTATCGGCTCCTGTGTCTTGCATCGCTCTGATCTGGCGAAAGAGCGCACAGGAGCAACCGAGCTGCTGATAATGCGAATGCACTCAAAGCAAGTATTGCGTATCACCTATTCTTTCTACTCTACAGGGCCGGCATAGAGAGAAGATAGGGGCTTCAGTTGAGAGTCAATGAGATTGAGTGAACAGGGTTAAACACGGACGCAATGCGCCATTTAAGACAAGAAACTAGAGCACGCGATCATAAAACTACATGATAAGACGATTACAATCATTCCGAGACTGATCTTGCTTCTTATTGTGACGATACACTCAATTGGTCGGATTGAACCGTCCAGCGTTGTGCTATCTAGATTCAATGGTCGGGTATAGTTGGAGTCTTATCAGGTCCTTATGATGCAAATGCATGGGAACTAAGCTGTTATCTCCCGTTCCCTCACAAGAGCCGCGTCTGGTAGACTTCCTGCTATGCATGTGATGGACATGTTGGCTTCCCTTTTCAGGCAAGCCGAATGCGCGTGGCAGCGTCGTGCAGCCAGCCGCCAGGGCAACGATAACCATCAGGTCCGAATCAGGCTCAAGCATTGTTCAATGTCCAAGGGGTGTAGATATATTTCTCATTGATCATTGATAGATAGATAATACAACGTGACTGAAAGAGCGTTTTCTGGCCTAAGCACAACCTCATTCAATGGAAATTGTGAAGACTGCACGATGCCAAGAGATGATACTGGATGACGTCGTTTTGCTTTTCAATACTCGTTTCACAACAACAACAAGCATATTCGCAGTTTCAGGGATCTGGGCTCTTATTATCCCTTTGTCATATAACTAACCACTTACCTATATCAGACACAACAGGTGATAATTGACCGTCTGAAAGGGAGAGCAGCCCAATAAACACATCGCGCCCGCCCCCCACATTAGCTTCCGCTGGGCCTAGATTTGGGCGGTGAAGCTGCTGACGACCAGAACAAATGAGTGGATGGAACGAGAGAGTTCATACCCAGGCCAATCAAAGGAGCCGCTGTTGAGGAAGCGTTACAATAACTACCTTACTGCAGGTTCATTCTACCCTGGGTAATGTTTCACTCACCCTCGGTTTCTCTCCCCTTTCGTTAGAAACGCGGTTTGGTTGTGTCATTGTCATGAACTTCTCCAATCTCCAACTCTATAAGTGAACCGGTCGGTAGATAGAATAGTTCGTTCGACCCCAGCCAGCCAGCCACTGTGTCCGTCGCGGCGGCCCATTATGGCGGAACCCACTAACACCCCTATGCCCACGGCGCCGCCTACTCCTCGCTCGGCATCGCCTGCGCCGCCACTCCCTACGTCGTCGGGATCGCTCACCTCATCTCCCACCACCACGCGGATCCCCCAGTGGCCACATGCCGCTGCCCATTCGCAGACGCACTCCCGAGCCACGTCTCTCACCGTGCCCGTCTACAGCAGCTCCGGCCCCAGGCCCATCGTGCTGCATCTCGGTGATCCGGTCAAATACAATCCGGAGACCTACGCCGAGTTCTCGGCACTGTTTGACGTGGTGCGGCCCAGTGCAGAGGAGCGCGCTCGTCCCGCCTTCGTGGCTGCGCTGCGGGAGAAGAGATGGGGTGACTTTGCAGCTATCTTTCGTCCCTTTTGGGGTACGGGGGGTGAGATGGGCGATTGGGACGCCGAGCTGATCGACTTGCTCCCGGATAGCGTCATCGTGTTTGCGAGCGCCGGCGCCGGTTTTGATTGGGCTGACGTGAAGCTACTTGGAGAAAAAGGTATGATTATGCTTTCCACGGGGAAGGGGGGGAGGGGAGGGGGGGCAGCAGTTCGTCGCGGCAAATCAGAGAGCAAAGAGCTCCATGGACATGGGGGCCCCCCTGGGGGCGCGAGGAAGTATGAAACCCAAAACCACCTGCTCAATACTGACGATTGAGAAACAACAGGCATCGTATATTGTAACTCGGGTCTCGCGGCGGCCGAAGCCGTCGCTGATTTCTCGGTGGCGCTTATCGTCGGGACGTTCCGCGCGCTGCCGTACTGCATCTCGTCAGCGACCTCGCCCTCTTCCTTCCAGGCTGCTCACCAGGGCGCGACGGCGCTGTCACACAACCTGCGCGGGCACGTGCTGGGCCTCGTGGGCTTCGGAAACATCGGCCAGCAGGTCGCACACCGGTGCTCGGCTGCCTTTGGCATGGAGATCACGTACTACGATATAGAGCGCAAGAGCGGCACGATAGAGGCCGGGCTCCACGCGCGCTTCTGCACGACCCTCGAGTCGCTGATCCGGGCCGCGGACTGCGTCGTGCTCTGTGCGCCGTCGAGCACGGGCCAGATCATCGATGCGGATAGCCTGCGGTGGTTCAAGCCTGGCGCGCGCCTCGTGAATGTGGCCAGGGGCGCGCTTGTAGACGAGGAGGCACTGGCCGATGCGCTCGAGCAGGACAGGCTCAGCAGTGTCGCGCTCGATGTCCACGCCGACGAGCCGAACGTCAGCGAGAGACTGAAGAAGTTTGCAGGCACCAAGGCTCTGTTGACGTGCCATAATGCCGGCGGCACCGTCGAGACCCATGTCGGGTTCGAGGAGCTTTGCATGCGGAATATCATGGCTATACTAAGTGGCCGCGAGGCGATTACCCCGGCGAACTTGGAGTGGCTGAAATAAGATCGACGAGATATAAAAGGGACGACTAGAGGTATGAAGTAACGTTTTGATTTGAGACGAGTCGAGGAACGACATTGCACTATACGTTAAAATTTTCGGAGAGGAGGTAAAAAGCAGTCATGTGGCACTCTTTGATTCACACATTGCAAGGAACTTTCGTGAGGTTGGAGGAGGGCATTTGCATTCTGAAACGAGACTCAGCATGAGCAGTTCATGGCGAAAATGCATGATGGAGCATAAGACAGAGTCACTACAGCACAAGACGAACATAAGCGCATCGGGCGTCCAGCATCTTGTTTTGGAACTGAATAGCGAGGGAAGAACCCGCAAGAGGTGTGAAACCTGGCATTGTGCATACGAGAGTTCTCTAGAAAATGAGCAAGTACACAAAAGCTAGCTAGTTTTCTTGTTGCAATATACTACGAGAGATTTTTTTTTCCCTTTGGTGAGACTTCGCGTTTTTGTCATTGGTCGAGAGTTTTCGGGCCTGACGAGCAATAACCTTGCTAGGAAGAATTACATTGCAACCATCTCGGGGTCAAAAGGAATCATCACAGGATAGACGCATGAGTGTCTCTTGAATTCCCGAATTTTGTGTGTTTTCGCTAATGCTATGCTACGCAACACTGACGACGAAGCGCGGGTGCTTTCGCTCGCCCACAGACTTTGCAGACTAATCTCCTTCCAATTCGCGTTTCTTCATTCCCTATTCAATGCCAACAAATTCATCGCTGTAATTTTACCGCTCTTATCACATATTTTGTGATAAATCATTTCTAGTGAAATCCAAATTATGCCATCCCGCTCGAAACGCCGTACTGTATGAATGTGGGTGTCGGTGATCATATACCGCTAGTTCGAAAAGGAGGAAGAACGAAATCGACGTGAAACCTGCCCTGAAAACAATAGAAATATCAATCTATATACCGCGTCCATATCCATGTCGTTATGGATATACGATATGTATCGACTGCTTGTACGGTCAATACCAATATCACATGCTCTGTCTGTATCCCGGCCCCCGAGCCGCCAGCCATTCGGCGTCAGCATCCGGACTAGGCGATCGGTTACGTCGCGAGGCGGACGATACAGCAGACACGTCTCGGCTGTGTCCGTAATACGCGGGTATCGAGTCCTGTTCTTGTCCTCTACCGCTTTGCTGAGTCTGACCACGGTCTTGACTTGAACCTCTGGCATGGCTTTGCTCGGGGTGCGGTTGCATGAAGAGACCTAGTGCGTCGGGAACCACGCCGCCTCTCATCTGTGCATCTGGGGCTGGACTGGCGAACTGCGACGACGGGTTCGAGGCGCCCTGCTCGGCGGGGTGTGCAGGTGGCGCATAGTAGACGTGGATGTGATTTACGGGCTGTAGCTGAGACGGGATACCTTGCTGCTGCTGCTGCGACGGTGGTTGCTGGAATTGCTGGAATTGCGGTTGTCCTTGTGGCGGCGGCTGGTAGTAAGGTTGCTGTTGCTGATTCTGTTGTTTTTCGTTTGAATTATAAGGTATGGGGAGGATTCCACCGACAACGAAACGCGACGGCGCACCCGACGACGATGTCGAACCCGTTGGCATGGCTGTTTGCATGGCCGCATGTGAAGGATCATGTGAGTACGAGGGCTGCGACACGTGTGTCGGACCTTCGTTTACCGTGTAGGACATCGAGACAGGTTGCCCACCAGCTGGACCTTGATATTGCGGTGGCGGCAGAGGCTGTTGAGCCTGGTGCTGCTGCAAATGGAGGGTCTGGGGCTGGAACTGAGGTTGGGCCTGGGCCTGTGGATAGTAGTGCTGTTGTTCCTGGTTGTAGTAATGGTACTCTCGCTGCTGCATCGGTACCGGCACAGCAGTCGTTCCCTCGCTACCAGACGAGTTGCGCCCCTTTGCCGCAGCCGCGGCCACGTTTGTCGTATGGTATGCCTTGCTTGAGTTGTCTTCCTTCTTGTTCTTCTTGTTGCGAGTGAAGCCGAGACCGAGCTTGCCTTTCGTCTTACGACGTAGACAGAATAGAAGGAGAAGAATGAGGAGTAGTAGGCCTGCAAGGCCTCCTATCACGCTGCCAATAATGATGGGAGTGTTATTGGAGCCATTTGGGCTCGTCGAGCCATTCGTACCATTCGAACCATTCGAGCCGCCCGAACCGTCCGCGCCCGACCCCGTGGCAGGTGTTCCGGTCGAAGAGCCAGAAGCAGGATCGGCTCCTCCCGACCCCGGACTACTCCCTCCCGTCTTATCGGGAGAAGACGCTGAATCGGACTTGGAGTTAGTGGCAGACTTGGAGGGCGTGATGGTAGGCGTGGGCGTTGTGTGTGTCTTGGAGAAGAGGGAAGCGTCGAGGACGAATTGTGGCACGTCGAGGATGGAGACGATCGATGCCCTCTCAAAGCACTTGTACATGAAGCGTTCCGGTGAGCCCGTCCAGATGTACGTGCCACATGCCGGCTCTGTCGCTTGCTGACTGTGAAACCTTTAGCTTAGATGCCGTATAAGGAGCGAAGGAAATAATTATTGAAGGTTGTACGACATAGACCTTAACTTATAAGAGAGAGAGAGTGAAGACTGTAGGACCGAATAGATCTAGGCAACTTAAAAGAGAGCTTGCACGTACCAGCATCCTGTAGCGGCATCAAGGTTGTCGCATGAGCCGGCCTGGAACGCAGAGTAGTCGAGACAAGCGGTGAAAAACGGTGAGATGGTGCCCGACGCGCAGGCGACCGCGTGGTCTGAATTAGTCGCACAGGTAAAGCCGTCGCCGCAAAGGACGGCAGAGGCTATTCGCAAATCAGTACCATTATTCTCGGTCCATTATTCTCGATCCGTGAATTGTGTTGTGAGCCACTTACATGATACGCCCGCAAACCAGCCACAAGTCTCAGAATTTGTCCAATCCGTTTTTGACGTCTGACGTTTCAACATATCCAACACCACCTCGCCATCGCTTCGCACGCCCGGTGCAGGCGTGGGTATCGGCGTCCATCCAATTTGGTTGCTCTCTGCAACACGACCTGTTTCCTGGGCGGGCCGGACTGCTTCACGGTTGACGGACCATCGCAGCCAGGCGGCATGCGTGCAACTCGAGGATGCGAGGAGTATTATGGCAAACTTCATGTTTTCGCGTATTATGTTTCCCCTGTCCTATGACACAAATAACAATTTCCTCCTCTATAGAGATCAAATCAATTCGAAATTATTGCTGGTTCGCGGGGGTGCCCGCACTCGTCCCGTACGTAGCGTTATAGATTTGCCCTATTGGGAATCTGGGGTGTGTAAGTCGAGGATGGTAGCAGAAGATGAAATAGGCAGTCTAAAATGTAATGAATGAAAAGGGTATCAAAATGAACGTCCTCTAGACCAAGTTGCAATAATGAAAAAAACAGGAAAGAATAACAGATCGAAAAAAGAAGAGGAAGAGAATGTGCAAGAGAAGAGAAAGCTGGGAAGCTCTCAGGTTACAGCTTTGGGTATTATGTGGTATTGATGCAACGAATAAACGCTACCTTGCACGCGCGTTGGTGGATTCCTTGTGCTTAGCTTGGCTGTGAAGTGGCCGTATACGTAAGTACGGAATTCAGTGTGGATCAAGAAGGAGCATTTAGTTTAACAGACATTTCTAGTAGATGTATAAATAATAGTTGAGTTGATGTGGCACATTTGTTATTGAAGAGTAGAAAGAAATAGGGTAACTAATCATTGTGACTTGTCGGCCCAAGTCAGAAGGCATCATGAGCGAGCTGCCTAGACGTAGCGTGGTCCAGGCGATGAGTCAACTACATATATGCAATAGTGTTTATGGTGTGTTGATTCCCAGGTTCAGTTGCAGGGTGCCATGGTAGGTGTGATTGTGGAATCTGCTGAAAGGTATCTCTGATGCTAAGTTGGGTGCACCTATACGCATTTCGTGTTGAGATTGTCACGTCGGGAGGACTCGCAGCGTAGTAACCCATAGATTACTGACTGGTGTCATTTTCACACGGAATCGTCTCGGAAACACACCCGACCGTGGCTATGCTCTGGTTCAATCCTACAATTCTACAAGTAATTCCTATACAACACCACCTTATCGCATCAATCATGATAGATAGTTATCTCGTGCTTGTGCCTCAACTACTTGTACATTGGGACTCATGACCAGATTGCAGTCGGTGAAGCGATGCGTTCGCATGACTCCACATGTTCCTCGCCGACTTTTGCGCTGCATACCAACTCATCGATGTTGGACAGTTGTTGCTGGGTTTCCAAGTCGTCGAAGCGCCGGCAAAGATTTCGTCCCCAGCGCCAAGACTCCAACCGGTCCAATCAAAAACGGCTCGAAGCGCTGTTTTGGGTCTTTGCCGGGGTGCATGGTGTCTCAGAATGAGCACGTAGCAGCCAATCAATTTAGGGCCCCAAACTGCCCCGTTCAGCTATGAGTTCAGCATCAGGCAACGAACTGAAACACGACGAGTTGATGACGCTTTATACTCAAACATCTGCTAATGCAGAGCGTCGAGAGACGGTTGACGTATAAAGACTCGCGATTCTCACTTGGCCGAGGATGATAGGTTTATATCCTTTAGTGAAGATGAATCAATGTTTAGCGCGTTTGAAGACTGAGCGTAAGTTGAGCGCCGTAGCGAAAAGATTACAAAATATGAATCACCGATCCGACAAGACGATAGTGTCCATGTCCATTACTACGCTCGATATTTAAAACGAGCGACGATATTTCTCTTATCTAGGGTATAAACACTCTATGTTCTAAAAAGTCAAGTTTCGCATGAACTATACCGGATATATACACTCTATGGCTTCGTGAACTGATCGAAAAAATCCATTATGATCTGTGATGCTTGGATGTGCGTCGGACCCTGAGGGACGGAAATCTGGGAGAAGTTGATTTCAGTCGAAGCCCAGCAGTGTCCTGCGATTCATGTCAGTCGTACATCGGCGAAAACCTTGCGAGTAGTAAGATCATATTAACTCACCCATGTCATCGACCTTCCAGTGTTGTAAAACACCTTCCGTATTGTCACATGTCCACGTCGTATGGTGAACATCCCCATCAAAGCTATCCTCGACTTCCGACGAGGTGCAGGCGTTCCTCTCTGCCCACCATCCCAGCCACGTCGGGATGGCAGGCTCGACGCCGCCCTCGCCCTCGCCGCCGTCGTAATAAACGCTATGGTCGTCTCCACCGTGGATCTCGAGCACGGGGAGCGGGTTCCGGGGCGGCTTGCACCCTTCGACACCGGCGTTGTCAGTGTAGTAGGCCCCAGATGCCGGCGCAAAAGCCGCGAATTGGTCGCCGACATCACTGCATGCGATCACGTTGACGAAACCACCGCCATTGGAGATGCTAATTACGATTAGTCTAGGGAAGATGACCTTACTGATAGTGGGATTGAGATTGAGAGCGTCAAGATATTGCTGCGGAAGAGCCGGATCGCTTACCCAGTCGCGTAGATGCGGGCGTCGTCGACGCAGTAATCAGCTCGGAGCGCGGTCAGTAGATCCACCACGAACTGAAGGTCTTCGGCAACAGAGACCATGGAGTAGTTCGCCCCAGCCCATGCGCCCTGGTTGATGTTAGCTTTTAAACACTATTATCCTACAAGAGCTTTCCAATGTTGTCTTTATCCTATGCGTGACAAGACTTACTCCTACGCCATCTGGATAGACCATGATTTTCTACAACAAGTCGTTAGTCCTTCACTCCAATCTGAACATTCTGAACAAGGGCCTCGTACGTTCGCGCTGAAACGACTTTCGCTCAGCTTCGTATCGACCTCGAAGAACAGGCCGATGCTGCTTGAGCCATGAAAGCCAAGAACGGTCGGATACGGCTTGGAGCTGTCATAGCCTATCGGTAGGTGGACCGAGTATTTTCTATCACGTCCACTACTTGTAACGCCGTGGTATGTCGTGAGGCCGGGTAGGTGAAACTTGCCGCAGCCTGTGCTAGCTCTCGCAGCTACGGGGACGGCAAGAGCCGGGGCTAGCGAAGCGGCTAGAGCCGAGACAATATAAAGAAGCTGCATCATCGCGAGGCGTTACGAGCGTTGCGAAGCGGCCTTCCACTATTACCTCTTGATGTTGTCTGCGTGAATTGACAAAAAAAACAAAAACAGAATACATCATTGCATTGACGTCTTCCAATCCTACTACAGGGCAAAAAGCAAGCCACCCCTATCGTAACAAATGACAATCCCGTGACCTTCCTAATCAAGTGAATTCGTATAAGTGAGCTTACGATTCTGGTTGGCTAATGCCCGGAGATTGAACAAGCTATGCAGATCCAGCCTAGCTTTGGGGCGAAAATCAATCCAGTTTGCCGGTCTACCATAAACCACCCGACCCTTAGAATGTGATGCAGTAAATACGTCACGAGGCAATCAGATTGTATTTATACCCCGAAACACCCCAAAACATTGGAGCCTAAGTACATCAAAAGAGCGCATAAGAAACAACACAGCAAAAAATATAGGTAGCGTTAAGAACAGGTAGCTCAACCTTTAGTCATAGCAATAACTATAGGGTAGGGTATGCCAATCGTAGGAACTACAACTGGCCTAGTGCGGCTTAACGCAGCCATGAATCCATGCCTCTTATTCTCTGCTGTCGCTACCTTGACCAAGTACGAGCCATAGTCGACATAGGGTATGTTCACGGGCCTAGATACGCAAAGTAATTGATGCGGCAAGTACCTGATGACGATGACATGTTGCTGACCTAAAAGCTCTGTTGGCGGAGTAAATCTGTACGCTTATGGAGGCTTATGTAATACAATGTCGTGAGCATATACCCATCATCAATCGGTTCTCATTCGACGACGTCAAGAATACAACAGACTGCGAGATCCTAAGCGACCGGCATCAGATAACCTAAGACATGAATGCATCCCACCACTCCCACAGCGACCGTACTTAGCAGACCATCATCCACCTACACTCACCCCTGTTCCTGTGCGAGCAACACTACGACGAGCTCTCACTACTTGTTGGGGGAACCCCCACGCGGCGATCGTGTTATTGGTACATCTCTTAATGTCCCCCCAGAGTGCTTTACCATCCATTGTTCTAGTGGATCGGCCAACTTCTGGCCCCTGACACCTCTCCATGCCTTTTTAACTTTATTAGATAGGCGGCGTTCGTCGTTGCTATCCGTGGTGTCATCGCTGCTGTTATATTCGGGTGTCTTGCTGCGCTTGCTCTTCTCGTTTTCGCTGCTGCTGTCGTCATCGTCGTTCTTGCTGTCGTTGTTGTTCTTGTTGTTATTATTCTCATCATTATCGTCAATCCTCATCGAGTTCGATATAATTTCGACAGACGGGCGCGTCAACGCTGATAGTTTCTTGACAAGGGTCAGCTGTCATGCAGGTAGATGTGTGTTTGTCTGCATGCATGTTGTGCTTCGTCGGAATTGACCATACCTCTGTTCGCATCCCTGTATTGCTGTCTGATCCCCCTTTTGCCTTTGCCAGGGACGCATCCCCGCCAACTTCGGCGGCGCGACGAGGCGTCTCGAGCGACGCAGGACGGGTCAAATGGGCGCCGCCGAAAGACTCGACGTCCCAGTCCTTGAGGGCTGCTGCCCAGTCCTGGTCGGTCATGATATGGGGGCCAGCGTGTGCTACCTGAGCCTGATGTCGTTTGTAGGGACTCGGTCTGTACTGGAGAAGAATGGGGGATTGGAAAGGCGAAAAGGGAGGGAGATGCATGGCTTGGGTGACGGATACGGCTAAGTGGACGAGAATGATGGTGTGGCTTGCGATCGTGCAGCTTGTTGAATCAGTCATGCGTGCGCCCGGTCACAGAGTAGTATATATATACTGGTAGGCAAAAAGAATAAAATAAAAAAATCACACCAGCCATCATTCAATGACCATTACCCTGGGCGACAAAAAGAAGAAAAGAAATTAATGAAATAATGCGGCTGGGACACAGAGACAAAATAAACAAATAAATAATGAATAGATGCGATCAAACAACATCTAATGCATGGATTACAGGATACGTTCATCTAGTCTATGCGCTTTAATTAAACCGTTCATAAACAAATAGTGATACGCGGAAGGTCGAATTGAACTAAACGAAGTCTGAGATTATATCTATGTACATAGCCAGAGGCCTGTAATCCCTTTTTGCGGCAGAAAGAAATAACAATAATACACGAGCAGATCTCACGCGCGCAGACCTCCTGGCGGCCGCGAGAGTCTTCTACGATGATAGCTTTAGAAGAAATCACTCGATGAGATCCCGTTGTATTTCGCGACGACAAAAGATAGTAGCGAGGTTGTTGTTCGCGAACATGGACTGCCGCAACCAGCGCTGGTTTTCAGGCAAGATTTCTACAGTATGAATAATACGAAAGAGCACTTGAAAACAGCAGAAAAAGAAGTATCTGGGAGTAGTTTGTCCGTGCTTCACAATCATCTAAACCTTAAGGTTTCAGGCAGAGATACTAAGGTTAAGATGAGCACGAGGGAGAGGATGAAATAAAAGAGAGATAGTGCCACAGATGGAAAGGCGAGGTTTACGTGAAACGAGACGAATCAGAGCTGGGATGAGATGTTTGTTTATGTCCTGTTTGACGAGAAAAGGCGGTATGAGGTCTGGGCTGATTGCGAGAAAGGGAGAGCTGGGTATAAGATTGGCATTGTGATGCATGGCTTGAATGGGTTCACTGGGATGAAATTGTTTGACATGTTCATCTAGTCCATGCGCTTTGATTAAACGATATCTTCATCTAGTTAGTCTGCACGTTGATTAAACGTTGATTGTACGCTCATCTAGTCTATGCATTGATTGATTATCCTGATGACTCTCTATCTGAACCATCCGAATCGTATTCGAAGGCCCTAGGAAGCGGCGGCTGCCCTCCTCCCTCCTCTTCGTGGTCAGCCTCTATTATCGATGGCTTTTGATTTTCTGCTAGTCTCGGTGCCGCCGCTGGCGCAGGTTGTTGCACTCCCGTGTCAGGTGGCCTTACTATCATAGTCATCTCCTGTACCCATTCCCAAGGGCGCTCCTTCCCCCCCGGCTGCCCATTGAAGTACTCCCAGCCCATGACGCCGCCAAACGTGGGAAATTGCCGCTGCAGAAGCTGCAGAGTCGGGCGCAGCATCCCGGGAGACACATAGCCATGGCCGTTGTCCGGCGTCGTGAGGAGGCCGACCACAATCTTCTCTGGCCTCCAGCCGTACGTGACGCACATCTCGTACAGCACGGGGTTGCTCGCGTCGCCCCAGCCGTTGTAGAACTGCGCATTGTACCATGCGATCTGGTCGCCCCTGGCCAGCTCGAGAGCCTGGTAGTCAAAGCCGCTCAGGTTCCGTCGCTCGTCCACGAGAGCCGTTGCCACGGGGGCGAGGGTGACGAGGAAGCTCGACCCAAAGTCCGCTCGGAGGCGGTCGATCAGCCGGATGATGCCGGCGATCGACATGTGCTCCTCGACGTCGAGGTCGAGGCCATCCAGTCCCCTCTCGCGGATCAGCTCGCAGAGGGGCGCATAGTACCGCTCGAACGTCGCCTGGTCCCGGTCCAAGCGGGTATACGATCCCCTTGCGGCCCCACCCAGCATGCCCATGACCTGCGTTGGTCAGTCATTGTTCTCCCTGAGTTGTGATTTTGAAGCGTTTGTGAGTCTATTATGCTAGTGATACCACACGACCGACTACTTTGACGCAAGAGACGCGATTCTCTGGTCATACTACTACTCTAACCCCCCCAAAAAAGTTTACTTCTTGGTCAAATGGAAAGGAAGAAGAAGACGGCATCTTACCCGAATGCCGCTCGCTTGGGCGATGCGTAGCTCGGCCCACGTCGTGACGTACCGGGCATCGGAAGGCGCATGGTCATTGAGGGTGAGAGCATCCGGGTCTTCATTGATGTGGATCGCCGCCACGATCAAGTGCGTGACGCGAATTCCCGGCTTTGTTAGTAGTGGGAGGATAGAGATGGGAGTGCCATCGGGGTTGTGAGTAGTCTGATAGTACAGTATGAGTCGCGGAAGAAGAGAGTCGGACGATTCCATGTTCATGCCTACTCAAGTTAACGTGTGCTTAGAGAGAAGAGCTTGGGATGACGTGTGCGCTTGGCGGCGAAGAGCTTGGGGGAGTAGGCTGGCTGTGGCTATCGCAGGGCCTACCGTCCTCTGGGCCCTGAAGCAGTCGTCTGCTACGCAAAGAAGAAGAATTGGATCTTCGTTGAAGAATGGCAAGACGAACGAGGCGGAGATAATATCTCGCACGCACAAGAAACGGGAGAGCGACCCGAATGAAGCCTCTTGAATACAGCCTCCTCCCCATTCAGCGGATGGCATCGAGAAGAACTGCACGCCCCCTTATGCCCGTCGTCTATGGTATATGATGGGGGCGTCTGTGTATCCCTAATTAATTGGTAAGTACCTACTCTCCGAGTACGTGGCGACGGAGCGAGAGTGACTTGACGCCCGGCACGTGGAAGTTGGAGAATGGGGTAGACTAGGCGGGGTAGACTAGGCGGGCTGGGCCGTCGAAATAAGCTTATGGAACTTGGGAATGAGGAGAAGGAAGAACCGCCTCGCTGGGAACTCTAGTGACTTCTGTTAGTGACTCGATCCCCACTGGCAAGCCTGGCCTTATCAGTGTCCTACGTTAGGTACCTTAGGTGAGGGGGGGCCAATGTTCCGAGGAGACGAGATCTACAGTGCGCACTATCCAGGTACCTACCCCAAGTTCACAAGGTTCGAACAGCAAGATCAGGTACGTACTTTGTGATGGAATTTGTAGAAGCTAGACACCACGGAATTGGGACATTGCGTTTGTCTGCCTTTTCTTCTTCTTCTTACATGAGAAGCATCTCTACCGTATACCTACCTAGAGGGGATATCTCTTTTTAACCATGCCGGTTTCGGTATGACGTCAGTTGCATACAATGTCTAATGAAAATATTTAGTTCCAATCTTTCAAGCCGTACACTGTAGAAGCTACCTAATGTTACGGCTAGATATGATGTTATAGCCATGATGGAATTAAACATGATCGTTGGGATAAATAAAAAATGTAGTCACGATTCAACGCTACCGTTCAGCTTATTTGTTACATTATAATGTAACGACAGCCTGCCAGATTTTGAACAGTTTGTAAAAGGTCCCCTCGGGTGTTTAACCTGACTCGAGCGACGACGTCAGTCATGAGCTGCGATCCTTCCTTTCTGGTTCTAGATCGCGATCCCGACCTCCCACTTCAGATTGCCGAGTCTCGCGGTTCGTCGAACGAGTTAGGTACTAGTCAAAGCTCGTTATTTCGAGGTCGGGATCTAGTCTAGTGTAAACGTGGACGGAGTCAGTGAGCACGACAAGATAGGGGATTGGGCACTAAGAAGATAGCGAAAGGGCGAATCTAGCCAATGAAAAGCCCGGCATTCCTCTTGGGGTAATCGCATGGGTCTTTTTTATGTGGTCTTTTTTTTAATGTAAGTAGTTTGTCCAATGAAAATCGGAAATTGTTCGCAGAATGGATGTCCATCTCCCTAGTCCCTTTTGGTGATTGGGATTCTAAGATGATCTCCCAAAATTCCGAGAACTCGGGAACGCGTGTTTCGCTTGCATGTATTTTGATGTCTGTGTGTCCAGCACCATGACTCACCTGTGATTCAGCCTACACGTTCCAGAGACGCATGCCACATGTCCAGGCCTGCTACGTTGTCCATGTGCCTGCGAAACAGTCTTGTACGGGTACATCAGTGCCTAGATTGAGTGCTCGAAACGAGTATTGGCGGTAACGCGACGTCATGAAATTCGCCAAGGAGCTCGAACAAGATCTTGTACCAGGTGAGCTCCAGCCCCCAACGGACTGCACTGCAATTCGACGCTGGCTACTTATGCAATTCGACACTGACATCCTGCAGAATGGAGGGTCAAGTATCTCAACTACAAGGCTGGCAAGAAATATGTCAAGGGCGTGTCGAGGGCCATCCAGAGAGCAAACGGCACGCCCAGGGTGCCCGGCCGGAAGCTGCAGCACGAGCATCTTCCGCCGCACGAGACCCCGGCCTTCTTTCGAAGTCCCTTCTCGCGCCAGCAGGGGTCTGGAGGTGTCAATGGGAATGGGAATGGGCACGGGCACAAGCACGTAGGCGTCAATGGGCACGGCCCCGACGAAGATCTCGCATCGTCCCGTCCCGCTCAGATGCACGCCAATGCACGCGGCCTGCACGAGGGCCAATCATTACATAGTGCCAACGGGAAGTCACCCAACTATGGAAGCTTCGTGCGGACGCCGCCGATCTCTAGATCAGGAGGCGGGCTCCTCGCCCAGGTCGACAGCCGCCAGACGTTCGAGCTGCCTGGTCCCGCCCTGGACGACGACGACGACAAACCAGGCCTCACGTCCGGGGATTCCTCATCTGCGGAGACAAACGGAGGCGCAAACGGAGGGACCACCCATTCCTCCGCTGCTCCCCCTCCTCGGCGCAGCATGTCCTCCGATCCAGCCATCATGAGGGCACACGCCGCCGCCACTACTACTTTCTCGTACTCGAGCAGTCCCATGCTACCGTCGCCCGGGCGACTGCGCCGTCTGTTCTCGCTGGGCCAGCAGCAGCCGCACAAGGTCGACAGCACCGCCGCGTCGTATCCCCTACAGGCCATCGACACGGTCAGGCAGCGAGAGAGAGAGTTCTTTGACTTTCTGGACGGCGAGCTGGACAAGGTGGAGGCGTTCTACCGCCAGAAGGAGGTGCAGGCCGAGCTCCGACTGGCGGCGCTGCGAGAGCAGCTGCACGAGATGCGCAACCGCCGGACCCAGGAGATCGCCGAACGACGACAGCGCAAGGATCAGCACGGAGGTGTCGACGGTGTCGACGGTGCCGACGACTCCGCGGCGGGCGACTATTCGTCTGTGTTTGACGGCGGACGACATCATCTCAAGTGGATCGACCCGATCAAGTCGAAGCTGTTCAAGCCGGGTGCCAATTCGAAGGCGCTGGCGAGGATGCCCCAGACGCCTGTCGTCGGTCAGACCGTGTCGGGCGACTACATCAGGCGACCTCAGGAGGAGCGAAGAGACTACGTCAGGCGACTGCAGGATCACGACGTCCCGTACAGGACGGCCAAGCGAAAGCTCAAGCTGGCCCTGCAAGAATTCTACCGCGGCCTCGAGCTCCTCAAGGCGTACGCGCTCCTGAACCGGACCGCCTTCCGAAAGCTGAACAAGAAGTACGACAAGGCTGTCCACGCCCGCCCCCCCTATCGCTACATGAACGAAAAGGTCAACAAGGCGTGGTTCGTCAACAGCGAGGCGGTCGACGGGCACATACGGGCCGTCGAGGACCTCTACGCGCGCTACTTCGAGAGGGGCAACCGCAAGATCGCCGCGGGCAAGCTGCGCCGCGTGAATCGCCGGCCCACGGACGAGTCCAGCATAGCGTTCTGGAACGGCCTCGCGATCGGCGTCGGCGCCGTGTTCGCGATCCAGGGCCTCATCTACGGCGCCGAGCTCCTGTTCGACCCGGACCCCACCGTCCAGTCGCAGGCCAGCTACCTGCTGCAGATCTACGGCGGCTACTTCCTCATCCTGCTGCTCTTCTCGCTGTTCTGCCTGGACTGCTATCTGTGGACGGCGAACAAGATCAACTACCCCTTCATCTTCGAGTTCGACCCTCGGCACCACCTCGACTGGAGGCAGCTCGCCAGCTTCCCGAGCTTCTTCCTCCTCCTCTTTGGCGTCTTTATCTGGATCAACTTTACACGATACGGACACGACGACGAGCTCTGGCTCTATTACCCGGTGATCCTGATCTTCGTCTCGCTTCTCGTCATCTTCTTTCCCGCGCGCGTCCTCTTCTACAGGAGCCGCCAATGGCTTGCCTATTCCCACGTGAGCCGCCCCTTGCCCTCCCACACACACGCGCACACAAATGAGACACGTCTGGCATGTACTGACACCGACCAACATGTGTAGTTTCGACTATTCTTCGCCGGCTTATACCCTGTCGAGTTTCGAGACTTCTTTCTTGGTGACATCTATTGCTCGTTGACTTATGCTACGTCCGTATGTTTTTCATCTATCCCGTCTCTTCATGAATTGACTTTCCCGCCCTTCCCGCCCTTCCGCCCTATCTCTTCCTATCTCTTCCCACCCCTTTATACACTATCCCGCTCCGCATGAGAATGAACTGACCCCCTCTCCCACAGAACGTAGAGTTGTTCTTTTGCCTCTACGCCAACTACTGGGAGAACCCTTCCCTGTGCAATTCGAGCCACTCGCGTCTGCTGGGCTTCTTTTCCACGCTGCCGGCCATATGGCGCGCGCTGCAGTGCATCCGCCGGTACTACGACACCAAGAACGTGTTTCCGCACCTCGTCAACTGCGGCAAGTACGTCATGACCATCCTATCTTACGTCACCCTATCCCTCTATCGCATCAACAACACGCACGCCAACCTAGCGCTCTTCATTACCTTTTCGACTGTCAATGGGTTGTATACGTGTAAGTGTAATTTTTTTTTATCTTTGTCTTGGATCGTAGACGAACCCCCTATCCCCTTCAAAACTTTCTTATCCATCTTTACCTCGGATCATACTAAGACGGAACAGCGATATGGGACTTGTTTATGGATTTCTCATTGCTTCAGCCTGATGCCCGACATCGGTTCCTCCGGGACATCCTCGGCCTGAAGCGGCGCTGGCTGTATTACGCCATCATGGTCGTCGATCCCATCCTTCGTTTCGGCTGGATCTTTTACGCCATCTTCACGCACGACTTGCAGCACAACACGATCACCTCGTTTCTGGTCTCGCTCTCGGAAGTGATTCGTCGCGGCATGTGGGCCCTGCTCCGCGTCGAAAACGAGCACTGCGGTAACGTGGCACAATACAAGGCGAGCCGTGACGTCCCGCTGCCGTACGACCTCTCTCACGAGCCGCTCATGGAGCGCACGAGCACGGACGAGATACCGGAGAGATCATCGGAAGAAGACAGGCCATCTGACATGGAGACTGGCACCGGCACCGGTCGTGTCCCGAGCCAAGGCCAAGGACGACCGGTGCCAAGTCAACAAGATCAAGGCCGTCCCGGTGGTGGTGGTAGTGGTCAGCCATCGGCCTATTCGCCAGCGCCGGCCGCAGAGGCAGGAGGACTGCGCAGACGACGAAAGTCGGAGGTGCCAGGGGCCAAGTCGATTCGCGGCATCATGGCGAATGCACACAGACAAGATTTTGAGAAGAAGAGACGGCCGCCCGTGGAGGTGGATCGGGACGACGCAGACGCCGGATCCGCAGACGAGCTTCGCAGCGAGGACGAAGAAGACGACGACACGAGGAGCATGAATGAAGAGAGGCTCGAGATTCGACGAGTGGTCACGCTCGTGCGGGAAGACGAGAACGACGATGATAAATGAGATATGTAGATGTGATGCCCTTTCATTTTCTTGTTGTTTGGATTACGTTAGATGCCTTGTCTAGCCTCGAATTGCCTGATCATTTGGGATGGTGTAGTTCATAATTATGTTCATTAGATTACCATAATACCAAGTTAATTCTGGATCACATAGTGTAATGTAACGCCGATGTCCATGAAGTAAAACAGGCACACATTATGGTGACCACAAATAGTCTACGATCTATACACATAGAATAAGTACTCTATAGCGCCAGACAAGCTGTCACTAAAATCTATTTTGATTGTAAGTCAAAGTGCTAAATCAAACCTTGATTGAACCTATAGCAGAATACCCGGTCTAAAGGTCTACATTCACATGTCCAGAGGGCGCCATTGACACGTGTAAATCAATTCGTAGAGAGATCTTTATTCACACATCCAGAGGGGCTCCGCCCAGGAGGGTTGAACCTCTGGGAACTCGGCCGCCGGCCCTTTCGCAACGCGTGTCTTTGACCGTGTTGGGTGTGTTGGCTAGCTGTGTTGGCTAGCTGTGTTGGCTGTATTAGCCGTGTCGGCTGTACACTCATAGGACAGTTGAATCCGTGCACTAACCAAGTTGCATTTACTTAGGTAGTTAAATCTAGTGGCCCGATCTCCGGGGCTTTTGTATCTGCACAAGGAAACAAAACAAATGTAAATTATTTAAAAGATCTAATATGGTACTTCATGTAGTTATTAACTTTATTGTTCTTCTTTCCTATTTCTATTTACATATCAACCTATTACCTGTGCTAGCTGAGCTTCGTATTCGAGTGGCCGTTAGTAACCATGTTCACTATCACAGTGCGCAAGCCATAAAGTCAGCCATATAATCCATTTCAGTGCGCATACGTTGTCGTTGATATTTTTGTATGATAGCTTGTTGCAGAATCCACATGGACCAAGAGGTACAATGTAGAGAAGATTTAAACTTGAAAGGGTTACCGTTAGAACTTCTCAAGCTGCAATTTCCCTCACACTTAATTGTCGTTGCTAATACGTGTTCGGAAAAGGTAAAACTTTCTACTTGCTATATACAACAAGAGCAAGTACTTGTAAAATCAACTGCAAAATATTTGTAAAAACACTAGACAATGATAGCAATTACTCATAAAAGGACCAATTCACAAGAAAAATCAACTTGCAATATTCTATATATACTATCTGAGCGCCTGTCTGTTCATTGGTCGGTTTCGCCGTGGAGTCTGCGTGTCAGTCAAGCTATCATGATAGGTAGTTCGGAGCTTTGAATGGTTCTCACCAAGTCGCACTATCCTTTTCTCGGGCTGCATTCCTACGAGCTCGAGCTCAATCATCAGAGTCTGTGATTTCGGACTTGTAAGACGTTTATAAACGATGTGTATAAATGATTGCATCAAGACTGCTCGAAATATCCGAGCTCACTCAGTCAAGATTGGCTCTATTAAGGGTTGGAGGCAGGCCGAAGACTCCAGAGGAAGAACTTTCTATACGCGAACCCGCATGTTGTCGGGCACGTCGTGGATAAACCTTTGGAAAAAATCGCTAATGGCCTCATCCGTCTCTTCGTCGGGGTCGGGAAACGTCTCCGGGTCCCTCACGACCGCTGCCAGCGCCTCATCCAGAGCCTCCTGGAGACTCGGCCTCTTCCGCGCGTCTACGTATAGGCAGCGGGCGATGAGATCGCGTAGGTCGAAGTCGACACGAGGAAAGGGATCGTCGCTGTAGTCTGCTTCTAGGGGCACGATATTTCCCGCTCTGGTCAACTGACCTTTCCAGTCGGCTGGGTAATTCCTAATGGGTTCGTAGTCTAGCATCTGATACATGAGCTATTCAAAACAAACAAAATTCACACGATTAGCATAAAAATGACTAGGCAGAAGTTCGATTGATTGTCGGTCTGTACTTACGTAAGCGCAGTCGTAAAGGTTGTCGCGAGGGCCCCGGGGAAGGTCGTACTCTTTCGTAATGCCAAAGTCAATCAGCTTGAAGAGATACCCGACGCTGTGCTCGTCGAGGCCGTCTCCCGATCCCAACACGATATTCCTGGTGGCAAGATCCTGGTGGATTATGCCACGCGGTCCCGTGCCGTCAGTACGAACGGTCTCCAGTACCGATGGCGCGCCCTCTGGCCTCTCCAACGGATAAGCCATTCCAATGCAAGCTCGGATCACTGCGGAGAAGATGCTCAGTTAGTTTGATTCATGGACTAGGGCAGACTTGGAGAGATGTTCAGTCGATTCATGACCCAAGGGGGTGGGGGGCAACTGTGCACTTACAACACAGGAACAAGGACCACAACACCCTATTAGGCATACGTGTTTGGAAATTGTCGATATCTATCTTGAGCGTCACGAGGTCGCCCTGGTCGAGGTATTCTAATGCCACGGCCGGCCCCTGCATCAATCCCTGGAGAGGACCAAAGGCGGAGTGCCCCCCGTTGGCGAGACGCAAGTCGTCACAGGACGCAACCATCTTGACGATGTGCATGGCGCCCCGCAGTATCTGTACAGACAGAGATGTCAGCAATCACACGATAAAGGGACGAGGGCGTACATAGATCCGGAAAGGTTTCAACTTATTCACCCACCTTTAAATATTTAAGTTCATTTTGAAGTTGCGTCGTTCCGGCGCTTGAGCCCTTCCGGGCACTAATGCAACACTTGGAGTCAGTCATGGCCATGCAGAGCGTAGTTTGTGAACGTTTCAGAAACTCCTGGTCCCTTGCCTTCGAAAAGAAACCTTATTTTCTGAAAGCCCCCTAAAAAAAAAAAAAAAAAAAAAAAAAAAAAAGGTCCCGGGAATGACTCACAGTTTGAGCGCTATGCGTTTTTGGTCAGCAGCCGCGAGTTGGTCCTTCTCCCTGAGTAGGACGGTTACGCCGTAAGAACCGTTCCCTAGAAACCTCTCGTATTCCCAATGGCTTGACGATTCGAACCTATCTTTAATCTCATTGCTGAACCTTGTCACCGCCCGCAATCGCGCCTCTCTTGCCGCCATCTTTGCTGTTCTATAAACTCTCGATGTGAGACGATTCTAATCACTGTCGTGTTGTTGTAACGATAAAAGCAGTTCTTTTATCTCTCTCAAAGTGCGATGTGAATTTGATCGTTAAATAATTCTAGTTACGGGCTTAGCTGTGTATTTAAGGCGCGGAGAAAGTATAAGCTAGCGAGTGATTCTTCCCGCGCGGGCTTTGTATGAGACAAGCAAATGCTTTGTCGTTCGATGTATTTGAAATTTTGGTACATCCAATTGTCTCTTTCTCTCCGTGAACAAGCGGCTCCGGATGATTCCGGCGAAGATGAAAAGCATTCTATGCATTATTTTCTTCTAACCTTGGATATTTTTCTTTTCAATCAACTCGACGTGGCAGTGGAGACAGCCTTGTCCCTTGTGACATACAATAAGTAAATTGAAGAACACAATTGACGAATTAAACATAATAAAATCATACTGATAGATTAAAGAAGATCGACCAGTCAGTCCGCAAAAGTCTTTGTGTATCGACCACTTAGCGCCAAAACTCGATATGTTCGCTTTGCAATGACTCGTTCAAGCAAAGTAAATAGAGTTTAGGGAAATGATTCAAGTCGAGAATCAATTCTGCCTTACTCTGCAAATTCCATGAACTTTAGAATCTAATATCGTTAAAGTTATTCGGGTTTGAAAATTTACAAGTGATTATTATTACTGATATATTTATATGAGCCTAGTCGTTTCCATATTGCATTTCAAAGATTATTGTTAAGAGCCTAATATAATTTAATTTAAAATGACTGTTTTCAATAGTTTCAAATAATTAAACTGGCCGAGTTATTATAGAGCGCAAATGTTAAGTTTGAGTGTAAAAGTGAGCTATGCACAAAGACGTTTGCGGGTAAGTTTCATCGCTACTATAGGTGTGGACTGTGCCATTATCTCATACCTATACCTCGTCTTTGAAGGGGTCAAGGTGACTAGACGGAAGATCCTCTTTCATTGCTGCTATAGAGTGTTCATCAGTCTCTCGAATCTGACCAACAGTCGGCTAGTCTGTACGTGAGGGTTGGGTTCGCAAGTTTGACGCCTCTTCCTAGATCTCCCGCGCCATCAACCAATAAATCCCTCTCGCTTTCGTGGTCTCTCTTCTTCTCTGATTCTGATAATACCGTTCCATAGTTCGATGCCAAGAGACCTCTACTTACTCACGAGCTCAATAAAGCATAGCCTTGATCTGAATCAAGGCAAAGTCCCTTCCAGGACACATTATTCGCGGGGCCCGAACAAACGTCTCGACAGCATACGGGCTCGCACTGTCGCTAGTTCGTGTACTCCAACTGCTCCGGGTCGAAGACAGAATCATCGGGAGCCCCAGACATCCTGGTGATGGTGCAGTAGAAGTATGCATATGCAAGTTCGATGTGTGCACAATTATTGTGGGCTTGAGCAAACTCGATAATTGCGACCCCTAATACCTAAGAATAGGCACGGGCAACTGAATCTACGAAACACCGCCATAGAGGCTAATTATATGATACTACAGACCTGACCCTAGCATACGGGTAGTTGCATTCCCATACCTAGGGGCCAGTCCGTGTGACCGCCAAAACAGTTGCGCATCCCGGACTGGTAAGTCCCAGTACTGATCTGACCTTGAAGAAGTGAACCCATGTCAGGTATTCTGGCGCACTAGCCTACGGCTTACCGCGCAAGAAGTATCTCGTCTTGAGATACTTCCCCTAAAAACTTCAGTCAAAGAGCCATTATCTGGCTCGTGCACTGAGCCTTGCCTAGCGCGGTACTTGCCAAAGTCTGGTTCGCCGGGGTATAGGTCAGTAAATTCAATAGGGAATCTCACAATTATGCAAAACATTAGATATTGAAATTATTTTGAGGGGAATCAACGATGAATTCAGTGAAAAACGAAGTGGTGAGGTGCAGGAATCGGAGTGAGTAGCCAAACCTATGGAATCAATCATAATAAAGTTCCCCCTTTACTCCTAGACTCCTTACGAGAGCTGAACTGGGAGATCCAATCAACATTGAATGAATGTCCTGATTCGTGATTCACGTAAGCAAACCTACTTACGTTGCTTCATTTATCCAAAGAAAAAAATTTTGATTAGGAGAATTGTGTTAGCTGTATGATGTTATTTTTTTAAAGAAAAAAGGAAAAGCCATCCTAAGACTACGACGCGCGAGTCGATCACGGACCGGGGAGTGCCCATGGCCCGGTGTCGGTTAACGAATCATTATGAACAGATATAATTTTAGTCGGGTGTCCCAAAGGTAGGTTTGATATATATAACTAGAGCAAATATGACCTGTGTTGTCACTATGTCGTCGAGGCACGGCCTTCATACCAATTTAAGGTCCAAACTTAGGCCCGAATCATAGTAAATCCAGGTGGCTGGGTACAACGCCCCAGACACATTCTACTATATAATACGAGGTACCCTCGCACTCCACTGTACTTAGACTTAACCTTAATGCTAAACCAATATACGAATCTTTAGTATTCGCTCATAAACTCAGCATTATAGGAGTAGTTATTTCCGTCTTCGCCTGAAAGTCATGGCGATGACTACAGCTGAGCGCGGGTTTATAAGGAAACCCCATGCTCGCGAAGGTGTGTAAGTGCGATTGAGCACGCGAGAGCTAGCGCAGAAACTCGACTACCTATCTGGGGGACGGCAGCAGGGGACGCCATCTCGGCGGCTGGTGAGCAAGCAAACCAAGACGGCCAGGCTTGATCTGGGGAGAGTTACACGCTAGTGTTGAGTTGCTGTAGACGAAGGCTCCGTTTCAGCGTAGATGGAAACTGGACGAACAAGAGCTTCCGAGGCCCAGCCCAATGCCTCAAAACGCCATCATTATCCTTGGCCTCCCTTTTGCCAAGAACATACACAGCTCGAATAGCCGTGGGACCACTTCCCCGCGCATGAAGTTGGGGAGAATCGCAGTTAGCTTATTATCGTTAAGTAGTAAGTTCGGGAGGGAAAGCAAGCCTGGAATACGTGGTGAGCGAGCGAGCGATGACCTGCGGCTACTTTCAGCTATCGTATGAACCTAGGCACCCCTATCTGGTACGAGGGCAAGGGACTGGTTGCCTGCCTGGGCTGCGGTGTAGAGATATATGAACTAGAGATGACGACTGCGAGCTGTTGGGTATTCGTGACAATGGTGGTCGTGGCCAGGTAGTTAGCTTAGCTCTGGCGTGGCGTGGGCCCAGGTTTCGCGGTCTTGAACGAAACAAGTGCTCGGGATATTATCTCACAGATCAACAGTAATACGATGGATATCGTCGTCTCCAACGCAATTGGCCCATCGTCAAGTATACATCCATGGCTGAACATGATGTTTCCGCGCCTTCGTCTATTTAAACTCTAAGGACCAGGAACATATATTTAAAGCTTTCGTATCTGCGATCTCGGTTTTGACGCCAGTAGGGCCTAATCGCACATCTATCAGTGACTTAACACGTATATAAATTCTAGTTGTTTAAATCTTTTATAGTCGTAAAACATTTTCTATCTACATCTACTTCTCGAAAACAATAGCTCTTCTTTAACAGGATTTGTAAATAATCTATTTTCCCACTCAGTATATGTTAAGCTGGAACTCGACGATTTACTACCGCAAGAGCTACTAATAGAACCCATATCACCGGTGTCGTAACGTTTGAAGGGTCACGCCCCAGGCCAGGCAGGCTCAGACGAGGAAGGCTTAGACTTAGACAAAGAAGGGAGATGAGGCGGGCTGCTCCGAAGGTGTACACCGCTTGTCGTTTGAGGACCGAGAGTCGTGGGAGTGGTTATTCGAGCAGGCCTTTTCTTTCTGGGGTGTCGAGACTTACGACGGTGAGGCCATGATGAATATCGGGGAAGGATAGAAGTGGGGGAGATGGAATGAGTAAAGGGGCCGATCGGTTCGATGTTGTACCGCATAGTTAGCAATAATATCATGAATTCATCTTAAGACAGGAGTTTCCAGTAGCCACCTGTAGTCAAACACCGAAACATTTCACCGATCCCGACATGCTGCTGTGCTCATAGAGATTTTAAATCCACAAGGGGGTTGATAAGTGCCACCGTGCCACCAATGGCCATTGTCCCAACAGACCAGCGTTTTTTGTTCCTCATTTCTTATCACCAGAGTGAATGGCAACCTGTTTGCGGCTACGAATTGCTATCTTCCGGGACTCCTAGGGTACAGCAATGGCCGGGATCTCATATATTAGCATAAGGGTAGCTGCCTATCTATGAAACTCATATTTGACGTGTACGTAATCATGTAGACTCGTAACCACATTTTTATAATGGGGAAAATGCAGCTGTCTTGGGTTAAAAGCTCGAAAACAGTCGGGATACGGCCTATCGGCCAACAGTCAGTGATTGATTTTAGACTTGAATATTGGCGATGAGGGGTTTCCTTGTAAGCCTCTTCCGCTTCATGCACAAAGCGGGCGGTTCTCAATATGCGTTTTACGTCTTAGCGAAACTTCTGTGATAGTCCGACTGCATGCATACCGCCTTGATGCTCTGTCTCACGTCGGTGTGGATGTATGTTGCCGGCTGATGTGGTGTTGGGCGAGCTATGATTTCCCGATTGAGCTCTTGAATTTCGTATCGACTTGAAGCAGAAAGTCGATAGTCCACATTTGATGTCTCGGCGATAAATGATCTAAATTCTAGTTGGAGTTGATTAGTGAAGTCGCGCGACCGGGGCGCTAGCACTGTATGGCCTCCTTGATGCCCAAGAAGATTATTGCAATATTGAAGACCCCTTCCAAGCCCCAGATACCTAGCCCTTGCTACAGGAGTCATTATGGTACGTTACACGTCATTTTGTTCTAAACTCTTTTTCGATCAATGATACGTTATTCCGTTCCGAGTTGTTGAGGGACTTTTTTGATGGTAATGTAGGGGATAAACAACAGAGCAGAAGGTAGGTTGAAGTGAAAGGTGGGGACAGCAGAGCCGCCCTGCATGACATGCTGCATCACATACGAAGTACATATGCAACCCTGCAGCCCCAGTTGAGCTGAAAGTGGGGGGTTCCGGGTCCGGGGGTTACCTAGATCTTGATTGGCTGCACTGATTGGCATGAGGTAACCCGAACTTGGTACCTGGAACCACGCTAGCAGTTGACTTGGACCGTCATACCATCTCCGGCACTATTTTGGTCACCAATTCTACGGCCACACCTTTTTGGGCTACCCCTCTATGTACTATTTCGGCTACTATTCATGAATTATTTATGCCAACTCTGAACAATGAACATAGACATAAGTAGTTAGCTGTGCGGTAATGTTACAGCGAAGGAGTATTCGCCGGAATGCTGCGTCGCGGGCAAAAGTGCTCATGTGGTTTAGAAAGTCCTGGTGAGTAGAACGAGGCTTTCTTCGCGCAAAAGCCAACTAAATATCCCAGGTTCTTCGCGAGGCTTCCAAGCCTGAGGCCGATGACCTCGAGGCTGTAAGTGTACAGAGTAGTGAAGAAGCGTTAGATTTGCTCTCCTACTCGCCAGCGACACGTACTAACCGCGTCGGTAATAGCGGTCCGACTTGCACAGGTAAAGCCACCGAGATCAGGCTTATCAGGTTAGCTGTGATCAGGAGGTCAACTACGGAGCGGTTCCAAATCTCGAGCGGCGCCAAACTAAATGAGTTATTATCGATATATAACAGGCTAAAGTTCTCATCAGGTCGACGATTGCCGCAAACAGCTGCAACTTCCACGTCACAGCGCTCAAGTTCCAAGACCATCCTCGTGTTATAACACGATATCACAATACACGCGACAAACTGTTGGATCCGATACTCCCATTCCTCCCGGGCAGTGCACCTGGTCGTCACTTTATTCCCGCCCCGCTCCCAACCCAACGACGCGTGGCATCGTGGCCGTGAATCCAAGACAGGACGATGCTGACAAGACATCATGGCTAACAGGTAGGGTAGCAGTTTCTGGGATGGAGGCGTATGTTACCTTATATTAGACCTTTCCCCCGACGATGTGCCAGGATCTGCCTAGTGTGAAACTCTGTTGGCAGCATTTATATTAGTAGACAACGTCGATCCAGTCTTTCTGGTTGTTTTTCCGCCCGCCTTCTTGGTAGCCGTCACGTCGCGTAAGTACCACGGTCGCTTGGCAGCTGGCGCGACGCGACGTTCTGAGTGCCACCGTTGCATAACAGCCAGCGCGTCGCTCATCAATGGGGGCTGCCGTTGCTTGACAGCCCCAGACCCATCCTCCTCCCCTTGTTCTGCTTTTTGCGTTTGTTGTATTTTACCGTCCTTCATTTCCTTGAGACCGAGGAAATCTGATAGTCGAGCGTGCAAGGAGTCGTATGGCTGGTACGTGATAGGGGTGATTTGGAAGTTTATATTATAGCAGGCGTCATTATCACATCTGGCTGGCCACCGGTTAAGGAAATTAATAAGCTCTAGAATAGCAGAAGACATAGATGTCTTGTAAATACTGAAACGGCCACGGGTGAATGCAAGTCCCACGAGCCTCAGCGCAGGGAAGAAATATGAATATTCCGCATCCTAGGCTGATAAAATTCATTAAAATCAATGAGGAACTGCGTGATCACATAGAAATAGAGGCAATCGAAATAATAATCTTTAGGAAAGGCAACGATTGTATTGAGAATTCTGCGTAGTGAAGTCCCCCCCCCAAAAAAACAAATAGAATCCATCACAAGATCGGTACAATAATAAACACTAACGCCACTCTTACCCCTTAGCCCCTTCGAACCCCGGATGGCGATTTTTACGTAAGTCTTCTCACTTACACTGCTTCAATAAGTATATCGGGTCCATTCTAGGATAGAAACTAATATAAGGTTCCATTAGATATGCTATAACGGACCGTCTTAAGTAAAAGAACGGTGAACGGCAAGCTTTCGTGCGTAGCCTTTTCTGTCAGAAGCATCCGTGGATATTTCAGAAAAGGAAAATCTGCTAATATCAACCTTGTCGTTTTTGGACGGGTTGATAGAGATCGAGATGTTCTTGCGTCCATTGTAAAGGCCCCCGGTAGAGACGTTGTGGTCGGGTGCTGGCGTAGCACTTCAACGACCGACAAGTGAGAAGGTTTCATCTCGGTGGTTGGGTTGATGACGTTGATCGGGCGTTGCAGGAGTTGGACCCTGCTACATCGGTGGACGAAGTAGTTAATGAGTGAAGAACCAGCCGCTGTGGGGTATCGAACGATTTGTTTAGGGGGTCAACAAAGTCAAAATTCGCTGTTTTGATTTATTATCGCAAGAGGGTGTGGGGATTGATGAACCAAGTGTCGTCCGTGAACCTATCTACCCGTTTGAACAGCGCGTTCCGTTTGTTTCAGCTATCTATCCGTAAAAAGTAGAAAAAGGTAGATTGGGTACCCAAGTGGATGCCAAGTACCTCTACCTATAAGTAAGTATACGTCAGTTTTCAGAAGGCAAAGCTGTTCATGAAGAATTGTGTCAATGAGTAAAGTAGAATGCGAAAGTTGGGTGTATCCCCTTCTCGCTGTCGACTAGGATTTTCTTAGCTAGACGCAGACATGGGCAATGCCGGATGAGAACCAATATATGATTGTCCCTGTATGAATATAATGCTGCTGGCGGCTGCTGCGGGGTGCAGGGTCAATCAATGTGTCACACTGTGTAGCATCTATTTAGACACAAATCTTGATGCATGTGACAATTGAATCCGCTCACCGACCAGGACCAGTTTCTTACCGAAACTCACATTCATCGTGACATGAGCCACAAATATCTGCTAGCTAAAAAGAAAAGAAAAACATAAAACAAGTAATGAATCGACCGAACACTGACTTGGAAATTGGGCAGATCCGGAAATTAACACGCAGTAGCGCTAGCCAACGTTACACAAGCCGAATCCGTGTTGATAAATAATAAGCACTTCCACTTCCATCACTTCTCCCATCATTTCCCCCATCATTTCTTCCATACATTCCTTCCGCAATCATAGTCCAAACTACCCCACTTATACCAACATGAAAACAACAGTCGAGCTAGACATGCCAGATTATGATGGCATGGCACGCCATGCTCAAGAGATTGCGTTTCATACTCAAGGCTTGGTGGATGGATTCCATTACCTTGCCGAGACAATGAGTGACATCAACAATATGGAGCAACAAATCCTCGAGTCTCTGCCAGAGCCTCTGACAGAATCTCCCAGTCAATCTTTGACAGAGTCCATTGGACAACTCATCAAGGCGAGCAAAGAAGAGCTCATGAGAAAGATTCATGCCGACGTCCAGTCCGTGAAGAATGAGATCAAGTCTGTCAAGAGTGAGATCACAAGCAAGATTGATGCGCTCGTGATTAACATTGTTGCCCGGTAAGCCGCTGGTTGTTTTGGATGGCGAAGGAAGAAGAAAAAACAGCTGACGAATCCAACAGCGAGTTCAATAGCATAGTACGTCAATATAACCGCGAGAGCTCCGGACTTCTAGCTCTTCATTCTGTTCATACAAATACACGAATCACTCATTTCCCAAGCACCGTAGATAGGTTTCACAACCTTACCTGTAAGATTAACGTTCAACTTTTCTGCTACTTTTCTGGAAGCTACTTGGCTAACATGTGTACCTTTGGTAGACGAGCAGGTAGTCTGTATTTTAGAGGAGCTCGACGATCCTTTCCATCGTCCGAATTTCGGCACCGAGTCCCAGACGCGCACGAGGTTAGCACTGCTTACAGGAGTTCAACCACAGCAACGTTTAAGAGAAGAGGAGCAATGTATAGGAGAAGAGGAGAATGTTGATTCGTAATGTCTAATACGCAGTTCGATAATAATGAATCTACGAATGAAGCTGTCAACTTCATAATCCCCTCTCCCGTAGCTAATGCTTCCCTACCGTTTGCGGCTGGCGATATCGTTATCGAAGCCTGATTGATGCTCGTGATTCAAGTATAAAAACCCCAGTTTTCTCACACCTTCTTTCTCTCTAGCTTTTTGACAGCATCTGTAACTATGCACCACGAAGCAGGCGTACGTACTATCGCCGTCGGCAGTCTATCTAATGATAGTCCCACGCAGGTACCGTCGGGTAGCCGTACACGCGAATACGATACTGGCGTCCTAGACAGTAATGTTAACTTCGCACGGACAATCTTCTAACGCCACTTTCCTACCAAGCCTTCATCCTAGGTGCGAACATCAACCTACGTGACAAGGTTGTGAATTGGCGAGTTAGATAGAGGATTTAATTTCATCGGCCTATAAGAGTATGGCTCGCCATTATCGAGGGATAGCTGATGAATGTCAGCGATTTACAAATCCGCCGGCATTGACTGACCCCAATATCAACACCAAACTTAATAATCTCGATCGGACTACGACGTGTATCGGAGCCCTTGACAGTCTTTGACAGTGTCTCTTGGACAAGTTATCACGTCAAAGATTGATACACTCGATAATAAGATGGCTGCCCGGGGCGTTAGTAGTTTTCAGATTGAAAAGAAGGAAGTAACAATCCCAACAGCGAACAGTGCGTCTAGATAACCGTACAAGCACCGAACTTCATGCTCTCCATTCAGTCCGTACAAATCTTCGAATCGGCCCATTTCCAAGAACGGTCAATGATCAACCAACCTTACCTGTAAGATGAACGTTCACCTTTTTGTTACTTTTCCCGGTGTCCCTTGACTGATTTACCTTTGACACTTGACGATTCTCCCAGGCGCGGGTGAGGCTAGCTGAGCAACGTAGAGTACCTATAACAGACGGGCATGATGTCGATGTTGATTTGTAGTGTGTGGAAGAGAGGCTTTCATAAAGTCTGGGTTTCATTTCATCGACCTAGAGAGAAGGGGAGCCTACTAGCTCTTTTTCCACCAAAAAGGACTAAAACATTATACTGCTAACACGATCTCCCAATCTAATCAAAAAACAGTCTCCAATCACTTTTTGTTTGTTCGTTGTATAAGCGTTCCCCGTAGCGAGTCTTCCGCTTCCGACCTATGGCACAGCTGACATCGATCATTGTCTCCCAGGCTGTTTGGCATGGGAGATTCACTGTTTTTGCCGGAGATTGGATTTTATGTTATTGATTTCTTTTTCCTTTGAGTATCCGGCCATGTTCCTAATTCCTTTTGCCTTGAATACCGGAGCCGAGACAGACCAGCTGAAAATCTGGCGCAGAGAAGAATACAAGATTAGGCCTTGTGAGTCATACGGCAGTTGGGAGGTTGACTCGTTTCCTATGGTATGATTAATACCTATGGATACAGCAAAGGTTACGTGGTTGTTGGTGGGATGTGTCCACGCCCGAAGGCACTATTCGGACTGCTTCTGCCGAGATTTGCCACCAGCTCACTTCGCGTCGTGATTGCGCATCGCAGTCCTGTGACGAGGGTTTGGAACATAATCCGTTTAGTCTAGTATCGTTAGGCCGCTATGCATATTGTTAGTCTCTGGTTTCAAGCCCTGTAAAACTCATTGTAATCCAAAAAAGCGAAGGGAGTTGGTAGCTTGCGTCTAGTAGTTCTGTGGAGCACCGTAGGAATCCTTTATTATTGCACGGTTTGATGTGACGCAACCGAGGGGATCGAGGACAACCACCCCGGCATCTATCTAGTCCTTGTGCACCCATCTCCCCTAAGTCTTACAGACTGTATTGTTACAGCATTCCCCAGTTGACTTGTGCCAATTCTTTCCTTTCCATTATCTGCTTCTGAATCCCAACACTCATATCATAACCTCAACTTATTCTTCAACTTTTGCTCTCTATTCTACAATGGCTTTTAAACTCGTGCAGGAGCCGCTGGAGCTGTCAGAGGAGGCAGTCGCAGACAATGTTGTTATAAAATACCCTTGGCGCGAACACAGCAATACTCTTCTCTCTTTCCCCGCCCTTGATGTTATCCATCGATCAGGCCAGGATGATATTGTCGGGCTTCACCATTTTACCATATTGACGGCTTGTGGTATCATTACAGGCAACAAGTTTAATAATGGTGAAGTTTACTTAACTCACGATAGATACGGTGAGGATCGTGTTACAACACTTCGTCATGATCTCCTACCACCTGGCTTTTACTATCTTCAAGTCAAGGGGTCCTTGCTGCCCAGGCCAGGTATAACCCGCTCATCTCTAACACTATTATCTTCTCTGCTCACATCTTGCCCATAGATACATCAGTTACGGCGGGTACTTCTTCCGGTGCTGGTATTACAAACCAGCCCACTCCGCCAGGTATAACCCGCTCATCTTTAACACTATTATCTTCTCTGCTAACTCGGCTAACAGACCCATATCCCATTATACCATGCTTTTCGGATTGGGATTTTCCCCACGGGAATGTGCCGCAGGAATGGAAACCTACATCCAACCGCCCTCTAGAATCTATGGACCGCTGTATTATAACAGCGGCGAAAGTAACCCCGCTTGACAACGCCCACATAATCCCATACGCCAACAAGGACTGGTACGACAACAATTCAATGAGTGACTCGCTCAGTTCAAATGTGGACCGGTCAGTTAACTCCGGATACAACATAATCAGGCTACGATCCGATCTTCATAGGCTATTTAATGGAGGCTTCTATGTTTTCGCGCCAAAGCCGTTGTATGTTAACTCTGGTCCACGCCCAGGACAATCACTCCCTCAACAACAACCCTCCACGGCTGAGCGTCCAGAATTTGGATTTGCGATTCATTTTCTAGACAAAGAGAATGTTGGCCCATATATTAAGTCGTACCATAATGTCTCCCCCAATCAGGTTGATCTTAGCGGTCGTTGCTTCGATTTCCTTTTCGCCCGTTTTGCTTTAGTGTTATTTCGGAACTTACGTTGCTTTTTGCAAACTCAAGACAACGTATACGTTTCGTGGATCAAAGTTGATTCGACGACAGGAAGAAGGTCTAGGGAGGCGACCTGGAAAACAGCAAAACAACTAGAAGCTCACTGGAGAAAGAATGGCGAGACCAGCAAAGGCGGGACCAAGAGGAGACGGACCGATGGTCAGAATGGTGGTCAGGCTGCTAATGGCGAAGTGTTCAGTTTTGAATGGGGTTCGCAATCCGATTCAGACTCCGATTTAGAATTAGATTCTGAGGGTTCCGATCGCGGTACGCCGCGGCAGAGGAGCATGGAGTTTGATACGGAATCCGAAGTTCCACCCCTTCCGCTACCATGCTAGGATATTCTCTGTACTTACTCGTCCCCCAAAACCCCATGAGAGCAGTGAAGAACGTGGGTACAGGGTCCGGATTTTATCTGAGATGGACTGACGGACAACCACGACCATATTCTATTTCGTTAGCTCTGCGCTAAACACTCAAGAAAGCAAGAGCATCTGTCGATCACGAGGCTAACATGCAATTCCGGTAGAAAATTAGCCGCGGCTCTGTCTCGCAGCCTTGTTATTATAAAACTTAATCTTTAGATCATTTGAATATATTTGAGTAGATCTTTTCTAGAGAGTGTACTAGTTCACTTCCTTTATATGATCCTTGATCCACAAATCTATAAGATTAAGGACCGGGCACAAGCCAAGCCTTCTAAATCCCACCCATACGGGTGCTTTAACGGTTGCTTTCACGGGTACGACTCCTATAGACTTGAAATCGCGATTGATACCGTGGACCCTGTGATCCCTGCTACAAGCAGTGCCACTGACAGTACGGATTTCGTGGCCAATGGCGCTGAATTCTATGCGAAAAGAACGCCAGAAGCGTCGGGAAAACCACGAATGCAAAAGATGCAGCAGTACGGACCACAAGGTGGCAGATTATACGTTATTGCCATACAAGGAATACGTACGATTTAGCATCTCAAAATGATTAATCTGAAGACAAGACTCTTAGTCCCATGTCAAATTATATAGCATACGTACTAAAATCGCCATATGGACGACAGGCTGGGGGGTAAGTTACGGCCGGTGGCCTTCGTGGCAATAAGTGGTGTGAGTGATCCGATCTGTACAGATTCATGGCTGCGATGGCTTGCCTACCTATCTAAGTGTATTCGGCCCCTTGGGTCCCTTGGAACGTGCCTTTCCTTCTGGAGAGTTCGCTCCTATCAGTTTATACGGACTCTGCAACACGCTGATTGGTTCAACCTTAAATCAACTACAACCAGCACTTAAACGGACTGTGTGTGACTAGTCACGGCTGGCCACTCACTAGATCACATGGCAGAGCCACCGTGCACACACTAATAGAATACTTTCTAGTTCAATATCCTATGATCGATATACATATAGGACCCTAAATAAGAGCTTGGCCTTTATAAAGGACACAAATCGTGTACTGCAATAATAAACGTGGTTGCTAACGGCCGCTATATTCAAATACGAATACGAAGATAGTTAGCACAACTACAACTAGTTATGGCCAGTACGGTTAAAGATACGCGCTACGAAAGGGCCGGCTGGGGCGAGGGCCGGGCCGTGAGGGACGGCGGCCGAGTTCCCAGAGGTCCAACCTTCCCGGGCGGAGCCCTCTAGATATGTAAGTTTACCCTTAGTACAGACTACAGATTACTTCGTAACACTCTTAGCATTTAGCTTGCGGAAGTAGGTACATAAACGTGGGGAGGGAGAGCGATCAGCCAGCACAAGTCATATATAGTGTGTAATGCTAGCAGACTACTATGTATACTACCTCTGTGATAGCGCCAACCCCAATTTCTTGAGAAGAGGCGATATTTAGCTGGGTCGCAAACGTCAGCAAGGACCTGCGGTGACTCGCTATTCATTTGCGAAGTGACCTACGATTTGTGAAAGTATTCGGATTTCTTCGTACTATGAAAACAGTGCAGGTTTGCTTACGATCTCATAGTCAAATTCCACGTGAGGAGTCAAGGAGTAGGGTTTTTTTTCGTGATCATCATTGTACAGACTCCGAAATCGTTTTGGCATTACTACCGCATTTCATTGAATTGATTCGTTGATTTCCTTTAACAATCACTTGAATATATACAGATTTACGTGATTACGCAATTCCTCATTGATTTCGCTGGATTCTATTAATCTGGGACGCGTAATTTTTAGATTTTCTCCTTGGCTGAGGTTCACGGGGGTTACAGTTACCTGTGGCCGTTTCACTACGAGGATGTTGGTATTGTAGAGGTCATGGAGCCTGACGGGCGGCTACTGTAAGTATCCTTATATTGTGTCCCGCATCTTCTGCACAGTCCTGCCTATGGCAGAGCGGACGGATTATGAGAGACGTCGATCGTTGTCTTGTGTCTCATAGATATGAGACGCCGAGATGAATATCTGTGTCCTATTCTGTTAGGTCAAAACAACCTCTTCATATGAAGGCCTTAGCGTGAGATTCTAGGAGCAATGTAACAACTTACAGTGAATCCTATACGCATGGTATATTTAAGAAAGCACGTCTATTTATGAACACATCTAGTTGATAACATACATTTCAAGCCTCGCAGCTCATATCTATCCTCTAATTCTCTTTTCACGACCTTGACACCGTCCACGCAACGCCAAATCACCATGTCAATTCAATGGAACCTCTTGGACATCTGGGCGGCCAGATCTTTATCGGCAGCAGCAAACACGCCCACTGTCTCCGAATCGACCCGCCGATCGGCGGACGGGGAGACGCTCGGCTCTATCACGCCGGCCATCTGCGGCTCGGTCGCCTCGAGCCCTTCCTCGGCGCCTTCGTCTTCTTCTGCTTCTTCTTTCTCCTGGCCTCCTTTCTTCTGACCTTTCTTCTTCTTCGCCTTGCCCTCGCCGCCGCTATCAAGATTCTCCCCCAGACCGACAATGTCGATCCATCTCCATGCTCGTATCAGCTCGTCCGTCTTCTCTGTGTTGTTGTTGTTATTGCTGTCGTTGTCATCGTCATCGCGTATCGCATTGCCTTCGCGCTCGAGAATCGCTGTGTCGTCTTCGCATATCTCGCTGCCGCTGCTCTTCGCCAGCGAGGTGGTCGACGCGGTGGCTTTCGCGCGCTTGGTCGTAGTAGTAGAGGATGAGGATTTGCTGTCGACGAGATCCATGTTCCGCGTGCCTGCGACCGTGATGCCATTGACGCGTAGAGTCTGCAGGAGCGCCCGCAAGTTGAGCCGCAGGGCGCGCCCGGGCGAGTCGGACCCGAAGACCTTGCGCGTGAGCCAGGGGAAGAGCAGCGCAAAGTCAGACTGGTTGAGGTGCGCGGAGCGCTTGACATAGAAAAAATGGGGAGGACTGGTGCCGTCCGTGAACGGTGCGACGACGCGCGCCGAGGGGTCCGGCGACAGGACGTGCGCCGTCGTGTGCAGGTGCTCGCGCCACTTGAAGAAGTCCTCGGACTCGACGGCGAGCAGGGCGTTTCCGCCGGGGGACTGCGAGGGCGACGAGGACGAGTCCGAGGGCGCGTAGACGGGCAGCGGGAGGTGGAAGAGCGGCTTGACGCTCTTGGCGAGGAGCGGGAAGCACCACATGTCGAGCAGCAGCGTGACGTTCCTGGGCGTGATCTGCCGGCAGATAGAGGACTCCCAGTGGGGCGCGTAGAGCGGCGTCTCGATGGTCTCGAGCTCGGGACGCCCCGCGTAGAAGACGGACTTGAGGAACTGGACGATGGTGGCGCCGCCGAAGCTGTGTCCCCCGAAGATGATGCGCCCGGGTTCGTGGACATCGAGGCGGTTCGAGAGGTGCTCGAGCGACAGCGCGTCCTTGTTCAGGTTCGTGAGCTTCCGCCCCTCGTCGATCGTGAGGATGGCCTCGTGTATCAGGCCCAGTTCCCAGAGCCGGATCCGCAGCTGCGCGTTCCTGCGCTCGTACACCTCGTCCGTCGGGTCGTGAGGAATGTGCGTGTAGGGCACCGAGCGCTTCGTGCTGCGGGCGAAGAATCGGTGGTTCTGCTGGTACGGCACGCGCATGAACGAGGCGATGGCGCTGCCGTCGCGGTGCTCCGGGCAGACGACGACGACGCCGTGGGAGGCCAGGGAGCCGGCGATCTGCGAGTACGTGTTCCGACTGCCGCCGAGGCCGTGCGAGAACATCATGGTGGGCCAGCGGTCGTTGGGGGTCTCGGGTGGGAGGATGGGGGCATTGTCGACGACGGGGATGGAGGTGAAGTGAAGGTGTCTCGGGAGGAAGCTGCAGGTAATCTGATGAGCGGAGTGGACTGGAAGATGAACATGGACTCGAATAAGGAGACTTACGATGCGGCCTCGGCGAGAAAAGCCCCCACGCCCAAGAACTTGATATAGGCAGAGAGGTAGTCACGCTGTGGTGCCGGCAACCACGTGATCCGCTTTCCGGAGGCATTGGGGTCGCATGGATAAAACACGCGGAACTGGACCGTCTCCAGGTCGGCGGCGTTGTCGGGCGTGGGCGCGGGCGATTCCAGCTCGCAGACGGGAATCTCGACGTCGACCGTGCCGACTTTGTAAGGGCCCGTGAATTCGGGGAAGCGTGGGACGGGATTTAGTTTTGATAGGAGGGAAGACATGTTGTTTTTGACGTGTTTGTTTTCACCCAGGGCAACGATGTTCACTCCTCCTCCCTTCTATGATTCGCCGTCTCGAGTAGACCTCTATATTCGTTCTCCTGCAGACCTCTATTGTTCGCCGCCGTGTCGACGCTCGAGACTGGGCAGTACAGCGCCGCCGCCGCCTAGGGCCGAATCACATGTGCGGATGCAGAGAGGCTGCTTTTATATTCCTTCGTTCTATTGTTGTTGTCCCTTCGTTCTGGTGCTGTTATGTCCGTTTGCTGTATTGCTGGTATGTTGCTGGTATGTCCCTTCGGTCTATTGCTATTAGGTCTACCCGCTTCGTTCTACTTTCGTCGTGCTATTCTCCCCAGATCAGTAGCCAAAATTCGATCAAAAATATACGATGGTGTCACACTCTATCGATCTTGTTGTGGGAGATGGAAGGCATAGAAAAATAATGCGAGATCATGGAAGAGCTCTATCGGTTTATCGTCTAAACTGTAACAAGCAAAAAATGGAAGTTCAGTAACAAATTGTATCCAAAAATGGAATTCTGTCAACAATGTGAAGCGAAAACGTGTGAAAAGGGATCACGGAAAAACGTCTAGGTTAGTGTAAAATGACCTGCCAAGTTTCAAGATAATGTTATCATTCTACCCCGGACCATAACGACCCAATCGGAACTTTCCCTACCCTAGTCTTGTGCGGTACTTCACGTCATTCCCGGTCTATTGAGCATCGTCATTTTAGTAGCGTGCGTACGGGTGTGGTAGCGTATGAACGTATATGGTAAGCGTAGGATTCGTGGTAGATTAGATAGAGGTTCTGCCTACGTAGTGTAGATGAATCACCATTTCCAGGTCACAAAAAGGGGTGTCAAACTTGTCGTACCAGAATAAAGATGCAGAGTTGCAGAGGAGAGTCGCAGAGAGTTGTGACATTGGGCGAGTTGTCATAGGTACCTCTAATGCATAAGTACCTTATGTAAGCGAAATGTGTCCCGGCTGGTTGGGAATTGCGTCACGCTGCATATGCAGCTGAAATGCATATGCGGGTGAAAATAAATAGGTAGACAGACAGTCAGGCAGCCAGAGTAACAATTGAATGAGAGACTATCAGTTTGTTCCGACCGAGGCATGCTAGACTGTCGGCTGAACAGCAACACTACCTCAATGCAACTTGAGAAAAGCAACTACAACAGAAGCGACTACACAAAGCGGTAATACTAGTCGAGGTATCTAGAATGGCAGATATGTCAGCAGACAGACCAAGTAACTCTTATCTCAGCCAGCCAACACAACTACAGCCAACGTGGCGAGGCCATAAAATGTTATAACTATGAATAGTTACTATATCGCGCATGATAAAAAAAAAGCCAGTACGGTCAGAGATGCGCGCTGCGGAAGGGCCGTGAGAGGACCAACCCTCACGGGCGGAGCCCTTCTGGGTCCATAACAATTGGTGGAACAAGTACTATGGCTCATGTAACGTTGATATGTATGCTCTGTCAGCAGATGGAGGAAATCAAGTTAACGTCTAAATAATTACGCTTGCATCTATGCAGTCACGCCTGCGTATATGCTTGACTGCGGCAATGGCCGCTAATATGCCACAAGAGGCCGACCACCCCATCAGCAGTTGAGTTCGCAAGTGTAGAGTACTCAGGTAGCGACTGGGGGATTACAGTACGAACGGGATGCATTCGCAAAATGTCCAGACAGGGTATGCATACATACATGGTCCTAACATAATGATGGAAGCTTGACCTAACATGTTCCAGGCTTCGTACGAAGCAGCAATCTCGGAGCGTGTGAACGAGCTGTTCAAGAAGCGACAGGCTCATGAGCAGAGCATACACAACACTTTAAGTGCGCAGGCAGCCGCTAATCAATCACAAATAATGATGAACCAAAATATGCAGACAAGAGGCCAGCAGCTACAGGGCCTGCAATAACAGATGCAGCCGGGCCGTATGAACCAGCAAGGCCAACCCGCCCTCGGAATGGCCAAGCATCTAATGTACGCCGTCTATGCTTAACTCTATGCTTAACCACCAAGCATTAAATAGGCCCGCATCATTTCAATCGAGTCCAGGTACGCTACTGCCACTCGGCGTCCACCTTCTCCCAATTATCTAAGAACCCCTTGAAAAACTTGACGCCCAGCCCTGGATCGAGCGAGCCGCAGGTCGCGCGAATCGAGTGCATCGAGAGCTGCGGCATGCCCGCGTCGGCGGAGCGGACGCCCAGCGCCGAGCTGATGCTGGGCCCCACGGTCCCGCCACTCCTCGAGTCGTTTCGGATCTGGAAGACCTGGGGGGTGCAGCCGCTTAGCTCGCAGACGCGCGTTAGGATGGCCGTGGAGACGGCGTCGGTGGTCATGTGTCCGTTGCTGTCGGCGCAGATGCAGATGCCCACGTTGAGGCGCGGGCTGTGATCTTCGAGATAGCGCGAGAGGAAGTTGGGGTGGATGGCGTGGATGACGTCGGCGGAGACGAGGAACGAGTTGGCGTACGTCTGGCCGATGATGCCAGACCCGAACCCGATACCTGGGCTGAAGGGCCCGGAGGAGGACTTGTTCTCTGGACCGAAGGACCCTTTGTCGCTGTCACCGCACGACTCCTTTCTGTTGTCGTCGTCGTTCCGACACAATGCCTCCACCGTCCGCTCGATGACCGAAGACAAAAAGTTGCCCTTAGCACCCTGCCTCGTCAGGGAGCCAATCTCCTCGTCGTCAAAGAGGGCGACCAGCTTGATGGTGCCGTCGTCTTCCTTCTGGTCGGACGCCAGCAGGGCCTGGAACGCGGCCCAGCTGCAGAGCTTGTCGTCGATCCTGCCGGCAAAGATGAACTCCTTGTCCAGGCCGCCGAGGGTGGCGGGCTGGAGGTCGAAGAGCTCGAGCTCCCAGTTGATGATTTGGGAGGAGGAGTCGAGGCCGAGTTCCTTGGAGATGAGCTGGACGAGCTTGGGAGGTTGGGTGGAGGCGAATGATCTGGCAGCACCGGAACCAGGACTAGAACTAGGATTAAAACTAGAAGAGGTCTGCGGACCAGAAGAGTCAGACGCGCTAGAATCAAAAAGCCCAATGATCGGTACGGCCTGCGTTTCCTTGTTGTTTTGGCCCATCATCCCAACGCCGAAATGAGGGGCTAGGGTAGGTATTCGAGCGACTGTAGAAGGTCAGCGGGATTCAACACGACTACACGGAGACTATGTGACATGCAACCGCAACTACACGGCGGACAGTCGGGGTTCAACTACACGGTCGGGTCACGTACTCGGCCAGTCCAACTTCACCAGCTCGCTCCTCGTCTTGCCCGATTCCTCGTCTCGCACAATCACCCTCCCCCCGATGCTGAGATCCCTGTCCCACCACGTCTCGTTCAGGGCGCCGGCGTACGGGGCCACGCCCAACTGGACGTAGCCGGCCGTCGTGGGCTTCTTGCTCACGGGCTTCAGCTTGGCCGTGAGCGCGTCGATATGTCCGGCGATCATGGCGACTCCGTTTCCGGGCTCGTACGCCTTGCCGACAGTGAAGGCGACCAGGGAGCTGCCGTTGCGCGTGACGAAGTACTTGCCACCGGGCTGGACTCGCCAGTCTCGACGCGGGGGTAGCTAGCCGTCGGTTTGTCAGCGTAGTCTATTATAAGTACGGGACAGCCATAGGACAGCCACATAAGGACACATACCTCCCTGTACCCGAGCGACTTCATCTTGCTCTGACAATAGTCCACCGCGTGGAAGACGGTCGGGTTCTCTCGTAGAAACGCCACAAACGGCTCCGTAAAGGCCTCGGGTGTGGACTCCATAGTCATGCAGGCAGAGCACGAGGCGCGGTCGTCGGTCAGCTGCAGAGGCAGCGAATCGGTATACGTCTCGGGGATGTCTCGATAGCACGAGTCGCAGAGGAGGAGGAGGGCATCGTCGGCCCTCGATGACCTGCCCCTCGACGACCTGTCCATGCTGTTGTCGTATGATCTGCCGGCCTTCCTCGACAGCTCGCCGACGATAAAGGCCTTCTCCGCATCGGACATGGCTAGTCTCGGTTCGAATTCGGCCGGGTTTGCGAAGCTCGAGAGTCGGGTGGTAGCCAGAGACGGGGCTTTTTCTGTCGTGTTTGTAGCCATTCGAAGGGACATGTTGGAATGGCGCTGGCGTAGGAACTCGGAAGTGTGTCTAGCCATGTCTGTGTGTGTGTATAGAGAAATGCATATATATATATATATATATATATATATATATATATATATATATATAGTAGAAAATGCTTCGTGTAGTAGGAAATGACTTTGTATGCCAGAAAATATATATACTGTCCTCGAGAGGCAACTCGGGTGAGGAGGTTGGGAAGCTCGCCAGGTCGATAAAGGCCACGATAAGAAGTCCAGTCCTTATCAATGATGCTGTATCTACGACGAGGTACAGATGTACTTTGCCTAGGGTACCCCGACCTACCTAGTACTTTTCAGCATGACCTTCACCATGTGACACGGTTTAGCGCCAAGGGCGTTCGTCACGTTACGAACATTATGTTACATAGTGTGACCCCAGCAAAAACCCCAGAACTAGAACTGTGAATGAACTAACTAGTTACTTGCATCAAGTTCCTAACTTGCAGATCGAATATCTCGACGGCAGACGACGAGACCGGTTAATTTTCTGATTGGATGCGACCAGTTGTTTGATTGCGCGATCAGTTAATTCGATGCGACCTGCTACTACTTTTTGGTGCTATACTTTGTACAGTCTATAAGTATGTAGCGCAAGCTGTCACAGTAGAAAACTTGGTCGGCGAAGCTCGACTTTAGTTTTGTGAGTCGAAGTGCTAAAATCAAAGCGCTAAAGCTCAAAGCAAACTACTTTGATTAAACCCATGGTAGAATACCCGGTCTGCAGGCCTATACGTAGAATACCTGCACTGCGTTGGCTAGCCTTGTTAGCTGTAGTTATATTAGCTGTGCTGGCTGTGCTGTGTTAGCTGTATTTGCTGTGTAGCTGTAGTTTTGTTGGCTAGCTACCTAATGTTAGCTATGTTGGCTGTATTAGCTCTGTTGGCCGATTCCGCGTCTGAGGGAATGGCTATGGGCGAAAAGAGAATGGCCAACCAGTGCTTGTGTCTGCGAGCGGACAGAGACCACGGCGACGCCACCAGCACAAGTTATAAGTGTCTGTTCAACCTCCCGTAGGTCTACTCGCATCCCGCAAAGTTTGATCTTACCATCTCCGCTAATACGTCCTTTAACAAGCAGGCACCCGTTGCTTGAAAGATATTCATCCGTGATGTCGTTAAGCAACGGGTGCCCGTAGTGGTCCAACCGCTCTGGATGTCTTGGTCTTTCGCCAAAATATTTTGGACAAACGACTGCTTCGTCAAGTACGCATGGCTCAGGTCGCCAGCCGCTATACAAGCGCTGCCAATGACGATCTCTCCCGATAGACCTGGTGGCAGTAAACACATCCGTTCGTCGACAACGGAGATGGTTTCGCGGGGAGAGGCGAAACTTGCTAGGATAGAGTCGGGGTGCGCATTACTGTAGTTGTGTTGGCTGTATTCCCCAGGTCTACATTCACGATCCAGAGGGGCTCCGCCCGGGAGGGTTGGACCTCTGCCGCCGTCCCTCGCGGTCTGTCCTTTGCACCAGCCTGCCCCTTCGCAGCGCTTATCTTTGACTGCGTTGGCTATGTTAACTGTAGTTATATTGGCCGTGGTTGTGTTGGCTGTAGCTGAACTTCGCATTCGTATTTAACTACAGTGGCTGTTAGTGACGATACCATAGCAGAAAAGATGGCCTAAGCACAAACACGAGAAAGTACTAGGCTAGAAGACGTGGAATACTCACTACTAGGGATATTTGACGTCCAAATGCCTCTCTAATTTATAGCCAAGGTAAAGAGAAGGCACTGAAGCGGCTTCGCGAGGAGATTCAAAAAGATCAAAAAGATAGGTTTGGCTCTGCCAATTACAGGGCTGCCCTACTCATCAACTCCGACAAGGGAGTCAATAGGAAGACTTCTCCTTGCCGTTCAGTCTAATATATGACGCGCCTAAGATTGAAAGTTCGTGGCAAGAGAAGACGGGCTTGCTGAAATTCACGTTCACTATTTTTGCAGTCAGCTATATTATAGTCAATTCCGGTGCGGGTTCATTGTGGTTGATGCTTTTTAGGGTAACTTGTTGCGCAGTCCATATAGACCAATACGAGCAATGCAGAGAAGGGTCAAAACTGTAGGGAGCCACCGTTCTACTTCACTTTCCCCCGCACATGGTTGTCGTTGCCAAGACGTGTTCGGGAAAGGTAAAGCTTTCCAACAAATCAACGAGTGTGAACGCTCGTCATAAGCAAGAAGTGCGCGGCTCAAGTTAAGTCGCCACGACTCGCCGTCAATCACTATAGGTTCTATAAATGGCATGTTATACTAGCCTTAATAAAACCTTATATCGGTAATAATCCTAAAAGCGACCAGATATACCTTTATTTCGACTTTTATAAGAATCAACATTAGCTGCGCTTCTTGATACATGCTTTATGCATACTTGCCGACAATCCTTTTATCTGTTTTCTCGACCTCGACATGGCAGAAGAGCAGCGCAGGAGATTGGTAGAGTGGCGGCCCGGAAGCCACAACGTCTTGCTAAATAAAGGTGAACGGCGCTATGCTCAAGTGAAGCCGGCCAACTACTTGCACGACCCATTGACTACTGCTGCCGCTATTGCTATGGCCTAAAAACTGGACACGAATTGGTCTTATACCTCTACTCAGTCCTCTACTTGTTTCTGTTATTTATACCACACGTATATTATTACTGTCACCCGTAAGGACCGTCCGCACCTCTATGTCTATACAGCATCTATTTCTTCTACCTTCCTTGAATTTCTTCGATCTCCTTCCAAACGACCACCATGTCGTAATGATGCTTGCTATAGCATAGCATAAACTTCCAAATCACCCCTATCTCGTTCCAGCCATACGACTCTTTGCATATTCGGTTGTCGAACTTTTTTGGTCTTAACGAAAAAGAGACAAAGGATAACAAAATTCAACAAGTGCGAGCAGCAAAGCAAGTAGCAGAGCAAGTAAAAGCAAACGGACTAGAAAAAGAACCTGTTGTACAGTAGCAGTCCTCACAGAGTCGCAACACGTCGGCTACCAAGAAGGCGGGCGAAAAGACAATCAGAAAGACAGGATCGCCATTATCTATCAATATGAATGCTGTCAACAGAATTTTACGCCAGGCAGATCATTGAGGGAGGTCTAATGCAAGGTAACATATGCCTCCATTCCAGAAACTACTACGCTAGCTAACCATGATGTCCTTTTTCATCAGCATCGTCCTGTCTGGATTCATGACCGCGATGCCACACGTCTTGGGTTGGGAGCGGAGCGGGAGTGGGAGTGAAGCGGCGACCAGGTGAAGTATCCGAGAGGATCGGATCCGAAAGTTTGTCGCATGGATTATAATTGTGATATCGCGTTGTAACATGAGGGTGGTTGCGTGGTTTGGTATGGTGCTGAAGGTTCGCGTGATAGCGTTTCATGTTCGGTTGGTTGCCCTACTTTGTAATCACGGATGCGCTTTTCTTTCAATCAACTGATATCTCACTTCTACATGGTAACGGCACTGTCTTCTTCTCCCTCCTCGAACAGAGCATCTCATCGAATACCTACCTGATAAGCGAAGGTTCTGCTACGTCATTGCTGGAACGCGCTAGACAGCGGGTGCGCTAGCGGATATGCTAGAGCGGGTACGCTAGATGGAGCATACAGCGCGGCTCACCCCTTCCCACACAGAGCGGCTTACCCCCTTGGTCAGTGCGCCATACAAAACCAACTCCCAAAATAATGGGCCTAAGTCACGATACTTAGGCTTAGGCCACCCACCAGCTGCCCACAGGCTTTACACACCTACCTAAAGGCTATAGGCCTTCAACCACTGCGTACTACTCACTAACTACGTAACTGCATTTTAACTGCAGGTTAATTACATTATATTAATTAAATAAAATAAAATAAAATAAAATCAAATATAATAACATTATATAATTAAAATAAAAGTTATTTATTTTTATTATAAATAAAAAATATTATTATTTAAAATATTATTTAATATAACTTATAATATATAACTATAGCGTAACTGTAGCATAACTACAGCGTAACTATAGCGTAGCTATAGCGTATACTAAAGGCCCTTTATTTGCCAGGGCAAAAAAGCCTTTGTTTTTAAGTTTATTAAAATAGCTGTACAGCTTATATAATCTATAAAAAAACGTAAATAACTAGTTTTATTAAATATATTATTTATTAAATATATTTTAATAATAGTTATAGTTTGTTTTTATATTAATTTATAATATTAATTAAGTATGTTTATTTGTAAGCATTAATAATTTGTTATATTTAGCTATTATTATTAGCAATAATAATATAATAGCTTATATAGTAGCTATATTTATATTAAGCTTACTAATTATAAATATATATAAACAAATAAGTATTAAATATTAATAAAAATATTGCTAGCTTTTGCTGCTTATATTTATTGCGCTGCATATATATGCAAATATTTATATTTAAGTATATAATTTTATAAAATAGCTTTTTTTTTTTTTTTTTTTTTTATATTTGGTTTAGCTTTTAAAGCTTTTTATAAAACAAAATTAAAAACAAACTAAGTTATATATAAAAACTTATTAAAATAATATTAAATATTTAATTATAAATATTTTAATATTAAGCATTTTTAACTTATAAGCTTTTTTATAATAAAAATTAATATATTAAAATAATAATAAAAAAAATTTAAAGGTTTAATTTTTAAAATTTTTTGTAAAATAAAGTTAAAAACAAATTAAACTATATATAAAAACTTATTAAAACAATTTTAAATATTTAAAACTTTTTTAATAGTTTTAATTTTAAAAAATAAATTTTAATAATATTAAAGCTTAAATATAAGCTTAAAAAAGTATTTATATTAATATAAAATAATTTTATATTAGCTATTTTTATAATATTGCTAATTATTACATTTAATTTATAATAATTATAATTAATTAATAGCTAAATTATTAAAATTTATTAGTTAATTTAAGCTATAATAATAAATAATATGCAAGTTTTATATTTATAATTTTTAAAGCATTTGTTTAACTTGCAGTTTTAATTTAATAATTATGTTTTAAATAAATAAAGCTTAAGTTTTAATATTTAATATTTAAAAACAGATTTTATTAATTAATTGTTTATAAATTAAATAGCATACGTAATTGTAGTTTTATAAATAAAAGTGCTAATAATATAATATTAAAAAAAAAAAAAAATTTTATTAATGTTATAATTATGCTAATTAAACTATATATTAAAGTTATAGTTATTTTATTATATATTTAATTTTTAAATATTATTTATATTAAATATAATTTTATATTAATAATTTATTTATATAATAATACTTATTATTTATTAATATATACTTATTTTATATTAAATATTATATTAATAAATATAACTTTTTATTATAAATTTATTAAATAATAACATAGCTTATAAATAATACAATAATAAAAGTTAAATTAGCAAATTAAAATATTTATATATTAAAATTATTATTATTTATATAAAGTGTACAAATATTATTAAAAATAATAATTATAATATAAAAGTTTTATTTTTAATTGTTTATTTAAGTTATTAAATTATTATATATTTTTTTTTATTATTATAAGCTAGTTATTATGCGCTAAAGCGTAGCTATAAACTATTATACTAAAAAACTAAAAAATAATAAATTATTTATTATTTTATATAAATATATATATATGTTTTAATAATTATATAACTATTTTTTTATATTAATAAAATATTATTATTATTTTTTTATAAAAAAAAAATATAAGTAATTAAAATAACTATTATTTAATAATGTTATTTTAAATATTAATAAAATTACAAAATAAAACTATTATTTTATATAAAGCATTTGTTTATTTAATATATATAAATATAAATATTTATTAATTTAATTTTTATACTTTAAATAAAACTAATATTTAATAATTAATAATTATATTAATAAATTTTTATAAAGTTTTTAGTATAACTATAAATATTAATATAGCTATAATTTAATAAACATTTAAAAATTTATTTTTAAAACTTTATTTTAATAAAACAAATATATTAATAACTTTTTTAAATAATAAAACAAAAATAAAGCATTAAATTTAAAAATAATATAATTATAATTAATATATTAAAGTTATTAAAGCTTGTAATACTTTTTTTAATATTATAAAATATTAAAATTATAATAAATAAATATAAAAAAAAAACAAAAATTAATTTATAAAACTAATAAATTTAATAGTTTTAAAAAAATAAGTAAGCTAAAAAAAGCTTAATTATAAAATACTACATAAAAAATAACAGCTAACTTTTATTAAGCTATTACTATTATATTTAAACGTTTTAAAAAATTAAACACTAAATTAAAAAATATATTATTAATATATTATTATTTAAAACTAATATTATTTAATATATATAATTTATATTTGCTAATTTTATATTTAAAATATAAAAAAATCTTTTTAATAATTAGCTATATTATTATTAAAATTATAAATATTAATAATTATATTAAAAAAGCTAAAAAATATTTATATAATTAAAAAAATAACTTAATAGTTTATATAACATATATATTTACTTTAAAAAAAAAAAGTTATTATATTAAGCAAATAAAAAAGCTTAATTTTAAAATAAATAAAATATAAAAAAAAAATATAAATTATGTAAATTATTTTATAAAGCTTTTGTTTTATAATATATTATATATAATTTTTTTATTTTTATGCAAATAAATAGCTATAATTATTTAAAAAAAAAAAGTAATAAATACTTTTTTTAGTTTATAATTATTATTTATAATATAAACTTTTAAAAAAACTAATATATATTTAATATTTATAAATTAATTAGTTTTATTTTTAAAACTATAAAACAAATTAATATTTAATATAATAAGTGCTGCTAAAACTTTTAAAACATAAAAAGTATAGTATAAAAAAAAAATTTTAAAAAATAAAGTCTGTTTTTTTTAAAAATAAAAGCTTATTATTTTAAATGTAACTTTATTAAAGTGATAAACAAAGTCTGGGTATTAAACTAAAAGATGATATATTAAGAAAACACACAAGAATATTTGTGTGCGGAGCACACAAGATATTCTTGTGTGGACTGCCTGTGTGGCAGGTGCATGCCAG